>JAHZNP010001134.1:12628-25840 GCA_020615345.1 Triops cancriformis
AATTAGATGTAACAGTTTACAAATTGCAAGGCAATGCTCGTACTTTTCTTAACCTACAACCCAAACAGCCTAAGACCTATGCTGAACTTAAGAACGTACTTGAGAAAAGGTATGGGTTAGTCCACAAAGAATCTTACGCATTAGGTAAACTTCAGAGCTGTAGACAGAAGCCAAACCAGAAAGTTCGCGACTTCGCCGACGAAGTCAGCAGCTTAGTAACTTATGAGCAGAAACAAAAATCTTTCCCCAGAGAACACTGACTTTAATGCGCTTAACTATTTTGTTATGGGCCTTCTGCCACATTTGAAGCGTTGCGTGTTACACGCTGATGCCCCAACTTTCCAAGAAGCTGTAGAAGTAGCGGCTAAAGAGGAGTGCAATGAAGAGGCTGTATCTCACTCACAAATTCAAACTGAAATACAGCAGCTAATGACTTCCGTAGCAGCCTTAACAACCGAATTTCAGGAGATAAAGCGAAATCAGTTTAAAGAACAAGCAGCGCCTGCAAGATCTCGCACACAAGAAAGAACGAACCGTGAATACTCTCGTACTTCTGACTGAGGAAGTAGCCAAGAACGAGGACGGTCCCCTAATACGGACAGACGAGTAAGATTTCAAAGTCCGGTTCGTCGTGACAATAGGTTCCGCTCTCCAAAAAGACGTGATAGGCCTACACACAGTCAAGTTACCTTTCAGCGTTATGATAACAATTCCAACGCTTGTTACTCTGGCGATCGTAACGGTTATCGAAATAATCGACCTAGAGGACAATTCGGAAACTCCTCTCACGGAAGAAGGAGCCCTAACATTCAATGCTGGAATTGCAATAGGCGAGGGCACATTGCTTCTCAATGTCGCTCTAGACCGTTAAACTAAAGGTGCTGGCTGCAGCACACGGGAAAGGTCAGTCGGCACCGGTCACTAGAAGAAGCCCTTTTTCTGAGAAACCCCCTGGTAGAATTTATGTTAATGTTAGAATAGGTACTACACCGTTTAGATGTTTAGTTGATAGAGGAGCAGCAGTCACGGTTATGGACTCTATAGCATTCAAGCTTTTGAATCCGGAAATGACCAAGAACAGAGTTAGTACGAGTATCTTACTGAGGTCCGTCACACGACAAGGTATGACAATGTTAGGATGTTACGAACTACCACTGGAAATCCATGGTAGAACGTTCCAAGTAAATTGTCATGTAGCTGAGGGCCTAGACAATGAGTTTATACTTGGCATGGACGCCATTAGAGAGCAAAGAATTGTAATTGACGGAGCGTCAATGGAAATTAAGATTCGGGAAGGAACCCAATCTGTTTGTGCCGTTGACAGAAACAGCCACGAAAGCTTCGAAGCTAGGCTGACCAATGATTTCAAAATTCCAGCGTACAGTAGAATCACAGCTACTGCCAAATGCATTATCCCCTCGACAATGCATGTAGCGGATATGCTATTTGAACCCTCTGATTACGAAATCCAAGGGCTCTCCGGAGAACCCGCTTTTATTTCATGTAAGGAGGAAGGAAAAATACCCATTTCGTTATGGAACGAGAGCTCTAGCGAAATAATTGTAAAACGCAAGACAATTGTAGGAACAGTAGTTGAAGCAAATGGTTTAACGATCGCATCTGTAAATAGCTTTCCTAGTTCAGATTACCCATTGTTAGAAAATTTTGATTTGTCCAATGTTAACCCTAGGGATAAAGATGCTTTAGTAAAGCTTTTAATCGAATTTAGGGATATTTTTGCCAAAAATGACAGTGACTTAGGCCGTACTACCATGGTCACACATACAATTGAAACTACAGGATCCCCCTATTATCAACGACCGTACCGAATTCCCGAAACACAGAAAAAAGTAGTAAAGCAGTATATTGATGACATGTTACAAAGAGATATTATAAGACCTTCCAGTTCCCCTTGGGGAGCCCCAATTGTGCTCGTCAAGAAAAAGGACGGCACGCAGCGCTTCTGCGTAGACTTTCGTAAGCTGACTTCTATTACACGTAGAGATGTTTACCCGCTTCCGCGAATAGATGACACGCTTGATAGATTAGGAAAGGCAAAATTTTTCTCAATTATGGATTTAGCTTCAGGCTACTGGCAAGTTGAGCTTGCAGAATTGGACAAACTCAAAACAGCTTTTACCACGCACTTTGGACACTATGAATTTAATTGTCTACCGTTCGGATTATCCAACGCACCCGCAACCTACCAAAGATTAATGGACAAAATACTTGTTTCTGATGAAAGACTAGAAAATGTTCTCGTCTACCTTGACGACTTAATAGTCTTTTCCAAAACCTTTAAGGAACATTTGATACATTTGAGACAAATTTTTCTACGATTACGCAATGCTGGTCTCAAACTCAAAGCAAGGAAGTGTCAATTTTGTAAGCCATCTGTAAAATACTTAGGGCACGTGGTTTCCACCAAGGGAGTGCATCCCGACCCAGTTAAAATAAAGGCAATCAAGGATTACCCTAATCCTAGGAATCAGAAAGAACTTCGCTCATTTTTAAGAATAGCAGGATATTATAGGAGATTTGTTAAGAACTTTGCTTCAAAAGCGCCCCCTTTAAATAAATTAAACAAGAAGGACGTATCTTTTAAATGGAAAGAAGAACACGAGCTCGCATTTAAAGAAATTAAAAAGCATTTGACAGAAAGTCCAATTTTAGCCTACCCAGATTTTACTCAAGATTTTATCCTTTACACAGCCGCTTCTGATTTCGGGTTAGGAGCCGTGCTAAGTCAAATTCAGAATAATAAAGAAGTTGTAATTGCTTACGCAAGCCAAGCCTTAGCTCAAGCGGAATCCAAATACGCAACCACAGAGAAAGAAGCTTTAGCTATCCTTTATGCTGTTAAACACTTTCATCCGTATCTTTACGGCAGACCATTCAAGGTCATCACTGACCATAATCCACTCAAATGGCTCATGAACAACAAAGACATTTCTTCACGATTAGCACGTTGGTCACTAAAGCTTCAAGACTGATGATATTGATACGAAAATATTCGTATTTGTTTACTCTCGTTGCGTGTCCTTGTAAATACTTAGAATACTTAACCTGACCTGACCTTCCCTATAGCTTTCCCTTTTTATTCCAAGGTTTGTTGTGTCCCCAAAGATGTATTCCCCTTTATCACCTACCTTACCTAATGAAGTACCAAAGAATCTGGTATGCTTCTTATATAAAAGGGGGATGTTTGGGGCAGTGGGGTGTTGGTATTCGAGAGAGAAAGAGAGCTGGAGAGTTAGACACAGAGTTATTTTGAAGTAAAGCGAGACTAAGTGCCAATACATAACCCCTAGAAAACCTACAAAGAACCCGGAATCACGCAAATTATTTACTTGTGTAAAAATTGCGTGAAAATTTTGGTGCATCGACCGGGAAAGTTGGTGAAAAGGACGTTTGTTTAGTGTAAATTAGTGGTTATGTCTATTTGTACTGTAACTACGCGAAGTACCACACGTCGCCAACTTCAAGACGGAAATCCTGAGCCGGCGCACAAACTTCATAGGCCGTCCACCTCTTATAACGTAACATCCCCTACCATGGTTAATCCATCCGTTCCCAATCACGACCGTATTCGACGGGCCAAACAGCCTCGTGATTTTGACGGTAAATCGGGAGATGACGCCCTTCGTTGGTTGAGGGATTATGAGGCCGCTGCAACACATAATGGTTGGACCGAGGCAGATCGACTTGCCTTCGTTGATGCCTACCTAGTAGGCCCAGCCCGGTCTTGGTATGACCGCGTCTATAAGCGTGGTTCGGTGCCTGCTACTACTTGGCACGAGTTCGCCGAAAGTTTTCACCAAAGGTTTTTACGCCAAAACCGCCGTCGCTACCTTCGCGAAAAATTGCTTAACAGATATCAGCAGCCGGGCGAAACGCCAGAGGATTATTTTTACGCCATCCTCGATCTCTGTGATGAGATTGACGATGCTATGGATGAGGAAGATAAATTGGAATAACTCATCCACGGTCTAAAACCAACCTTGCTTGAAAGGATGCGGATACCAAGGATACAAACATGTGACCAATTCCTTGATGAACTGGTAAACATTGCCGACAGCCAGGACCGCACTCAGAAGTCTACGTGGGCCAAAAACATTTCGCGGAAAGCGCGCCAAATGGATTCCGAAGATGAGGAAGACGACAAACCGAAGAGGAAGTTGCCACTCGCTGCCGCCGCCCCTGCGCCGACGGATTTTGAAGCCATGGCCACTAGCCTAGCAGCCAAGTTTGGGGAGATGGTGTCCAAACAGCTCGCGGAAGTACTCGGACGAGAGCCGTATAGGGGTCTAAAAGGTAAGGTTGGCCATCCGCAGACTTTTTCCCGAACGCATGATGGGGAACCAATTTGTTTTGCATGTGGCAAGCCAGGGCATATTGCCCGTGTGTGTAGAAACAGGGCCTTGAACGTACAGGCAAACACTTGGACTCCCTCTAGCGACCACCGCGGTTACGCGAGGGAAACTAGAGAGAGTAGTGGGTAAAGAAGTCCGACGTTCAGTAGAAATATTGATAGAGAGCGCAGAGTCCAGTTTTCCCCTGACCGTGAGTCGGAGGGGTTAGAGAATTGACTAGGCCGTAATACGAGCAAGACTGGCGATCAGCGGGCCGTCGCCATTCCTGTTCTTCATGGCGGTACCAATCTAGTTGAAGAGAATGTCGTGTGTAACGGTGTACCCACTATTGCCATTATAGATACCTGAGCGGTTGTGAGTGTGGTATCTCGGGATTGGGTACGCAGGTATACCATGCAACGAGAGTCATGGTCAGGGCCCGCCATTCTAGTAGCGAATGGAGAAATCGCCAAAACCTTTGGCGGTGTATCCATCACAGTTGTTCTTTGTGGGCATCAATTGACGACGACAGCGGCAGTGTTAGATATTGGTTTAGCAGACTTAATACTAGGGAATGACCTACTTATGCGATTGGATATAATAACGTCCGAGTATAGCGAGATCGGACATCGCACGATTGTCCCGTGAGTTACCCCTTGCGAATAGACTCTGAGGAGAAGCACCCCATCGAGAGTGTACTTCCGTGTTTTGGGGTAGCGCGAGGTTCGAAAGACGAAGAGATTAGGGAGTCTAGTCCCGAAGAAGAGATTGGGAGTCAAGTTAGCTCAAATCGCAGAGACTTCATTGACGTAGTGGTGAACGAGAGTCAATCTGTCCCTGAAAGTAGTACTTTGGCGTACAGGGAAGAGAAGGAAATTAAAACCGAACCAGAATTTAACGAAAATCCACCCACAGAGGTGAACGAAGGTCAGGGTTATATGAAGCCTGGAGCGGTACAAGGGGTGGAGAATTTTCCTGTAAAAGTGGAGTTCATTGGGGACAATGGGGAGCCTTCCGTACCTACGGCAGACAGGGATAAGGTCGAGACCCCTGGAGGAAATTATTCCGTTGGCGAATAACTGGTAGTCCTAAAGGGATGGTTTTGGTGACAGCCAGCGACAGTAACGCCACGGACGAACCAACAGAAAATGAGAAAACGGTGAAAGGGAGGGTAGAGTTAGAAGAGATGGAGCTCCCGTTCGTCCAAAGCTTAGAGGGTCCGCAAATCGGTTTCCTACGAAAAATCCTACGCAAGCATCTTAAATGCTTCGCATCGGACGGGAAAACTGGAAAGCCAGCAGCTAAAAATTTAACTAAACCTCTTGCATACATATGTTGGTAGCTCATTGTCAGCTACCCAGAATGTTAAAAACTTAAGTGTTTGCTTTGTTCATTCATCAGCTGAGATTTACTGTCGAATACCAGCCAGATTTAGAACACGATTATGCCTCGCTTGCTTTGCATGTGATTTAATGTATTCCTGCATCCCTTATTCCCTGGCCAACCGAACCAAGTTCAGATTGTGTGTACCTAGTGTTAAAATATTCAAATGTGTAAGTTCTCCCACTATGAAGGACCATTACCACCAAGCGTTCCCCAAGATTTTTTTCTGGAGAAAGAATCTGTTGAAGATTTGAAGTGGTTATAAGTCTATCCTTGTTTCGCATATCCCTCTGTTGTTTGTTTTGTTTTTGTTGTTATGTTATCGTATCCGTCAATTTTCTACGGACTCACCGAGGACGGTTGAGTCCACGGGGGGAGCTATGATACGAAAATATTCGTATTTGTTTACTCTCGTTGCGTGTCCTTGTAAATACTTAGAATACTTAACCTGACCTGACCTTCCCTATAGCTTTCCCTTTGTATTCCAAGGTTTGTTGTGTCCCCAAAGATGTATTCCCCTTTATCACTTACCTTACCTAATGAAGTACCGAAAAATCTGGTATGCTTCTTATATAAAAGGGGGATGTTTGGGGCAGTGGGGTGTTGGTATTCGAGAGAGAAAGAGAGCTGGAGAGTTAGACACAGAGTTATTTTGAAGTAAAGCGAGACTAAGTGCCAATACATAACCCCTAGAAAACCTACAAAGAACCCGGAATCACGCAAATTATTTACTTGGGTAAAAATTGCGTGACAATATGCAAATCCAATACAGGCCCGGAAAGAAAAACAACAATGCTGATTGTTTGTCACGAACACCAATTCACGCTATCAGCGACACTGAGCCTTTCTCAACTGAGACACTTAAACAGCTTCAGGCACAGGATGTATTTTGCAAACCAATAATTAATTACTGAAAAACACAAGAACTAGACAGCGATGCACCAAAACAACCTTTTTGGCTATATTCCATCGAAGACTTTATCATGGACAAAAACGGTATCCTCATTCACACGCTTCTCGAAAAGAAAACTGGAAATTTTTTGAACAAATTGTACTACCGGAAACACTTAAAACAGAAATCTTAGAAAACTTGCACGATCACGTATTATCCGGACATTTAGCTTTTGAAAAAACTTTTGACAAAATTAGGAAACGTTTTTACTGGCCAAGAATGTACACTGAAATTAAAAGTTACTGCAAAGCATGCGAATCCTGTGCAAAGCACAAGAACACTAAGCGAGCTGTCCAAGCTCCTATGCTCCCGTTGCAACCTGTTTCCGCTCCTATGGAACGGGTAGCAGTAGATGTAATGGGACCCCTTCCGCAAACGTTTAAAGGAAATCGCTACATAGTTTTTTCACAGATTATTTTACCAAATGGCCGGAAGCTTTTGCTTTACCAAACCAAAAAGCAGAAACTATTGCAAAAATTTTTGTCGAGGAAATTATTGCCCGGCATGGAGCACCCAGAGTACTTCTTTCAGACAGATAAATTAATTGTATGTCACAATTAGTAGCAGAAATATGTAAAACCCTTCAAGTTAAGCAAATCAGAACTAGCGCGTACCATCCTCAGACTGATGGATTAACTGAACGCTTTAATAAAACGTTGATTTCACTACTAAAGCATTATGTTAACAAATCACAAGAAAACTGGGACTCGTTTATAACGTATGCATTATTCGCGTAACGAACAGCGACGCAATCAACACAGGAGTCTGTCTCCATTCTTTCTAATGCATTGAAGAGATCCTACTCTTCCTGTTGACATACTAACGTCAACACCAAAAATAAGCTATACGCTAGACAACTACAAAGCGAAATGGTCAAAAAATTGCATTCAGCATGGGAAATCACAAGGGAAAATTTAACGCAAGCAGCAGAAAAACAAAAGTTTTATTACGATAAGAACGCTAAGGAAGTTAATTTCCAATTAGGACAGAAAGTTTACCTCTCAAACCCTCAAACCAAACCGGGTTTATCTAGGAAACTAGACGTTAAATAGCTAGGACCTTTCCAAATTGTCGAATTCACCTCCCCTGTAAATGTCAGAATACGCAACTTGTCGACATTAAAAACTGAAATCGTGCACGTAAACAGACTAAAACCGTGTCACGAAAACCCTTTTCCGGTTAGTCAGGCTTGCGAGTCCCAAATCGATTCCGACACAGAAACCCCAAATTCGCCTACTTCCCCTCCTACTTATAGCCCGCTATTTTTCTTTCCGAGAACCCGTACTGCGAGGGATGTACGAGATTCGGTGTCAGATCAAGAGTCTGAAACCACACCGGCTCCAATACCAGAGACCGAGACGCGACCGAATCCTGTACCCGTAACCCCTCCGGTTCATGCACAAAGACCCGAACCCATACCGCAAGCCGAAGGGATACCACCCCTTCGAGTACCTACACCACGTACGGTGGGACAAGGCTCAAACTCGCATGCTGTCCGAACACCTCCATCGCAAATACGCTCGCCTAGGTTAAACAGAGCACAAATTTTAAGGCAGCAAGCCATTACATCACTGGCTAACCGAACACCGGTAGCCGTACCTTTACCGCGACCTAATGTCACGTTAAGGGATAGGGCAAAACTCAAACCTCCCACGAGGTTCCCGAACTAGAATCTGTTCACGACAGATCTTTTCATTATAACACATCAAACGAATTTAATACTAAAACCCTGTTTATTGTATACTAAGACAAAAGCATCCCGTTTCCTTTGTAGATGGCCCCCGATATTCCACACCGTTTTCACATGTGCCCTTATGGTTGTTCGGTAGCGTTTCATCCGGTAGATGCCCAAACGCATTTAGCACGTTGCCGTGAACTCGCCATAAGGAAATCTGGAATTTCCTATCACCTTGTTTGTACCCATTGCCCGGCCCACCATATTCACATAGATATGCTAAAAACGTCGCCCTTAAATGCCCCTATGCAAAAACAAAGCTCTTTTATGAGTACTATGTGCAAGGCCGAGAAGTCAACCCCGATGTACCCACACTAGATTGGTTTATGGAGTTACCATATAAGACCAAAACCGTATATCTCAACTACTTCGATAGAAGAGTTCTCAATTTTTGCGAGATTCCAGAACCCGATCATGTTGGTCTCCCAAACAACAGAATATACGGCACTCCGATCAACTAAGTAAAATACCAGGGCCCTATAAATTTCCAGGGAGGAGAAGAGGCCTACCAACAGCCCCTTGAGGAAGAAAGGCACTACCAACAACTCCAGCTCCAAAATCAAGAAAGGGAGCAACGACGCCGCGAAATACGGAATAAATAGAGACGCTTAATGAGACAAGTTGTGCGTATTGCTCGCGCCGGTTAATTCTTCAACCCCCTCTAACTAGTGTCATGTAGCTTCAAAAATTTGTGCAGTAGTAAATGTAGATAGCAAAACGTTATTATTTTTTTACAATCTCGGAAATTCACGTTCATTTTAGATGGCTGACTTCTTTCAATGTATCTACTGCGGAAGACCATTTAACGTAAAGAACACCATTAAACACCTGGAAACCTGCAGGAAGAGAAATCCGGAGGCTAAAAGGAAATTTCTTGTATGTCCGTACACTAAACTACACCATGTACCCCTCAACGATTTTGAATACCACATACACTCCTGCCCTTCTTCTTTCTCCCCATTGTAAAATTTTACCCAAAAGTGATCTACCCCAGTCAACTGGTAGATTATCAACAGTTGCCATACATAACAATCGATATGCCCTGTTACCCAAAATCGCGGAATCCCAGCCCCGACGTCCCTCTGGTGAACATTAAAAAATTTATTGTTCCCGAGCCAGAAGAACAAATAGTGGAAAATTGGTGCTAAACTGTATCTAGATGAATAGTAGTGAACAAGAAGTGACTCAATGTAGAAACCCAATAATAAAAAGCCTATATAATCAGTCCAACAATGTTAATTTGTCTCTTACGTAACTTAAAAATTTTCAGATGACGTTACGATGGATCATTGGGTATCTATTGATGCGGTGTTCAATTGGCATGAGAATGTCAGTTACAATTTGCAATTGTACTGAAGCGAAAACCATAAACTTCATCGACCTCCAAAACAGCCGACAATGTACTCCAAGCCCAACTACAGTAAGCCCGAAACTCATCTCCTAATCGCTAATGAGAGACGTTCCACAATACGAATCCTTCACTGCCTATGCTTGCGCTACATGGAAACGAGAACTGGAAATCAAAACCTCTTCTTTGGTGGCCACGACACAACAATAGATAAAGAGGCTAAAGACACTACAATTGATGAATGCCACCATCTTGCGCAAACACTAACCTGCAATGGCAATAAAATGCGGAAAGAAAAGAACCGATGGATTCTCGACGAGGCACCAAAAAGCGAACCATCATGGATGACAACGCAAGTATTCACAACACTTAACTGTTTCATGGAAGAGATCACCCTCCATCAGCACTGTCGCGACTGTTCGATTGAAACACCATTTAGAACTATTACTTCCAAATACGAAGATGGATTCGCTGTTGCCAATCACGTGACACTAATTTGGAAAACAGTGTCGAAGCTCCCATCGCAAGAAGCATGCACCACCGAAATCATTGCGCATCGAGAGGCACAATATTTTGTCAATTTGAAAAAGAAAACCTACAGAATTATAGACACTACTCACCAACTAGAATTCACTGTTAACAGCTCGACTCAACAAACTTGCAATAACCAAACGGCTTACCCCGTAATCGGAATGACCAATCACTATATCTCGATTGACGACCACCTAACACCGGTAAACGGAATGGTGCCATGGCTCGAAGAAAAGCTAGCATCACATCTACAATATATCCATTCCAAAATCTTCGATCAAGAACAACAACTCATTGACTACCTAGAAACCGTTAATTGTCTACTTTCCAAAAACAAGGCAGCCCTCGTACCCTTAGTTGCCCAATTTAGCGGTATTCTAGCAGCAAATCTTTTGGGATTTAACAACTGCGAACGCCTTGTACCTTTCGGACAAAGTTAACGGAAAAATTCACCGATTTGATAAAACCGCATGGAGGCCGGTTGAAGCTAAGAAGATACTACCACTATATGAGATATCGAACATTGTCAACATAACAACAGACACAACATTATTCGACATTCCAACCAAAGCCAATCCGGCTCATCAAACGGAAGAACAAGAAAACCTAAACGTTTTGCTCAACCTAGTACAATCAGTCGATAAAGCACCGACACACACGATAAGCGACTTGGTCATGGACCAAATCGCTTATCGTGTGAATTAAAGAAAAATCGAAACTTGATGGTATATTCCAATGGACAACTAACCTGCGTAACACGATCTACTCTGTTTCTCTTATCGTAGCTATTCTTTTAATCTCCTCCATAATTTGCAAATTCACACCATGTTTCTCTTTACTGTTATCTCTATATAGAAAGAACAGCAAAACCAAAGAACGTGAACCAAAAGATTTGGAATTAGTAACGGTAGCACGGGAAAATAAAAAAACCTCTATTCTTGATCCCACTCCAAATGTTACGACCCAATCGCAAAATGTAGGCACCATTGCCCCAATGAATTACCCATGCACTGGTTGTCAATTATAAATATGTTGCCGGGGACGACATTTAATTCTAGCAAGGGACGAATGTAACAATGCGAATTTAGACTAGATAACTAACGTATACTAATATATAACTAATTCTATTCTTAGCTTAAGGTGAGAAAGAGCGGAAGCATAATCGTGCCAGGAGTACCCTCCTGTATGCGAAGCTCTCTCTCTATATGATACCCGGTATGGCGCGTGCAGCGGCACTGAACCCGAGACACCTTCCGGACACTATTGCACTGAGACAGCACCGGAATAACATCCCGTACGGAACTCCTTGGCTCTACAATAATGAACATAACCGGAACATCAACAGCAAATGAAGAAGGCCGAGTCAGCAATAATTATGTACAAAATTATGTACCCTTGCGCGAGGGATGAGGGTTCAGGTTTCACCCATATGGTGGCTTCCACGGAGGTGATTCGTAAATACTCCGAGGCATCCAATGCAGGATAATTGTGCGGATCGGACCGAAGTGAAACTGCTGAATGGACCATCCAGTAGAGGAGGAATGGGACAGTTTACACGTGGGACAAACCGTACAAAAATCATTACTAATGAACTACGACAGGTTTGGATCTGAAAAAAATGGGCAATTAGTGAATAGGACGAAGCTTTCATTAGGAAATTTTCGTCGAAAAATGTTGAACCGTTTTTGAGAAAATAAATAAAAACTAAATTTTGGCACTTTTGGCAAGAAACTTGTCCTGTTTATTTCGTTGTAGCACTCATAATGTGTATCTAAGAATAAAAAAAAATTACTTTTATGTAGCTGACAAGTTAGAGAATAACTCTTCCAAAGGTTTGTTCTAAACTCGCTGTCCTGATTTTCCACGAGATTTTAAACTCCAAAGGAATGATTTAGTACGATTTTGACACAGCCATTTGCATTGCCTTTTCTTGCTGTGAATAATCATTTTTACAAAATCGTGAGTTTCCTTGCCCTAACTTGAGCTAGGATGATTTCTATATCGAAAGGGAGTATAACTGTAAGTTTTCGTTAAGATATTTCAAGTCTACAGGGTGGCCCGAAAGTCCTATAACACCTGGGTTCTTTTGCCTGTAAAAAAAAGTTGCATGAAAAAAAAAATCGGTGACGCCTGTTTAACATTCAGGACTCATCCCGAAATGTGACCGGGACAGCTGACATCTTGCGGACCCTTAGGGAACCGCAACAATGAAAAAAAAAGTCAGACCACTTTCGCTTCCAATTCTCAGTTTATTCAGAAAAATCGTATTTTATTGGTCTAAAACATCAGTATGAGATCCACCGTGATCCCTGCAAAGGAGAATACGACGCCATGTTCTCTGGTTTGCATTTTTGAGCATTCTTGGGGTCACTTCTTTAAAGACGTCCCGAATAGCATTTTTCAGCTCGTCGTAGAAGAATACCGGCGCTTTTGCACCTTCTCCTTCACAAAGCCCCACAAAGCATTGTCTGGAGTGGTAAGATCTGGGCTTCGTGGTGGCCAAGGCAATGGTGCAGGTGACTGATTTGTTCCCCGTCCAATCCAACGATTTGGAAAACTTTCGTCAAGCCAGTCACGGACGGACACCGCAAAATGTGCAGGCGCACCGTCCTGTTGAAACCACACAGTTTCCATGATGCCTGTCGATTGCAGCTGCGGAAGCAACCAGTTGCTCAACATTTGAAGGTACGACACCTGGTTTACTGGCCCTTACTTAGCTTAAGGTGAGAAAGAGCGGAAGCATAATCGTGCCAGGAGTACCCTCCTGTATGCGAAGCTCTCTCTCTAATATGATACCCGGTATGGCACGTGCAGCGGCAGCGAACCCGAGACACCTTCCGGATAGTATTGCACCGGGATAGCACCGGAATGACATCCCGTACGGAACTGCTTGGCTCTACAATATTGAACA
>JAHZNP010001135.1:0-25687 GCA_020615345.1 Triops cancriformis
GAAGCCTTGTTGCGGGTCAAAAACGTTCGAACGACGAAAAAGTGGGACACCACTCGCGCAACTGCCGGGCCGTTAGGCACCCGACGGTTTGTTTGGGTCATTTTATGTGCCGAGTACTGTACAGTACTGACAAAAAAAAACTATCCAGAAACGACAATAACCGGGTACAGTCCCTTTTGGGCACGTAGGTCAATACTGAAAGCAGTCCCGGCTGTCATGCCTCTGCCCAGGTTTGGAGAAGGGGGTTAATCCCTGTAACGTTTCCCTCCCCTGGGTACTGCATCGAAGGATGTTCTCTGGGTATTACTCTAAGCATTATCAGTGAGGACGGCTTTTGACAGTGGCTAGATTTGCCCCTGCAATAAGAGGGTCTTGTCTAGATAGTTTTTTTTGTCAGTACTGTACAGTACAGTACGTTTCAGCTCCGCAACGACGTGAACCTGATTTCCATTAGAGAACGAGTGCTTGATCTCGTGATCTATGTGTCAATCGTGGACTTCGTCGTAAGAATTGGCATAAACTCGCGAAAATCAGCTGAGTATAACGCATATTTATGCTTTGTTTTCATCTCCACGCTTACGTATAGAAGAGCTAGTGAGGACTTTCTTCCGACGTGTTATTCATTTCGCAATTTATATCAGGAAGTTGGTTTCCTGGAAATTGCGAATCAGCGGAAATCCCAAATATTAAAAAATGCGCAGCATAGTATCTTATCTTTCAGGCTTGGTCTTAGGGTGGTATATAACATCGAGCGGGGTCAATCAATGTCTTAGTTGTGCTAACTCTCACGAAAGCTTTTCATCGGAGAATACGCTTTAACATTCGTGAAAGCAATGAGATTCCTGGTAGCATTGCTGGTGAGCCTGTCACTTACAATTGCAGTGGTTGAACTTGTTACTGCTTCACCACGTATTCCGCGGAGTTCGACATGTTTCAACACGTACTGCCCAAGCGGTCAATTTTGCAAGATGATGAAGATCGAGCGAGTAGGTCAGGAAACTCTTTGGTTCCCTTCCTGTAGACCTCGCGGTAATTTGGCGTCTAGCTTTTAGAAATGTGTGTTATTTATTCAATTATTTTTCGACATTCTAGAGGAAATGTACGGTTGACCGAAATTGACAAACCCGTTGGTACACGAAGAAAAAGTTAATTATCCTTGAACCAATGTACTCCTGGTGCAAATACACGCGTAAACTTCTAAGTAGCCTACAGAAAAGATGAATAAGTTTTTTAAACATAGCTGTTTGTAATGAAAAAACTGATGAACTACATATACGAAAAGCGAAGCCTCAGTACACGGTGCGTACGATTTGGGAAATAAATTCGTAGGACAGCATCAAAGATTACATGAGAAAATGTTCTCAAACCGATTGAACTATTCTCCTTCCAAACTTTTTTGCTTATTTCTTTTTTATATACATCAGAGTTGTTTCTAATATAGTTTAATTAAAGCATAATTTATCTACCGGTTCGAATCACCTGACACGGCGATGAAAAACCAAGAGCGATGCTGTGGTACAAATGAAACAACGTCGCTTAAAAGAAAATAACGATTTATTTGAAAGAAATCGACTTAAAACGACACAATGGTACGTGAGCCTACGACTGTAATTTCCTTATGCGGAAGCACAGATTTACTTCCACATCTGACTTAACCTTTCCGTACGGTCTACAACTCGCTACTGTTATCCGTCCCTCTCCACACAAGCATGCGAGAAAGGCGAATCTAGCCGTCCAACGTCGCACGCGGCTGGGACGAACTTGTGTGCACGACTAGTATACAACGAACCGCAATAAGTACTCGTACAATTTGATAAAACCGACAGCCAAAGCTACGCAGACGTACTAATCTAAGACAGACAAACAATTACGTCGTAGAATAGAGGCTCTGAAGGAATTTATATGTTTTATAAACGCTGGGAAAACTTAAAACCGCTTTCAACCCGCATTGCTTGGTCATAGGATCGAGGAGAACGGATGAAGATAACGGGTCCCGACAATAATATTTACTTCATGGTCGGGACTGCATGGGATGTTCCCTAAGCGCTTTATCTATTTGTTTTGTAAAAGATGTTGCCTCACAGCCGCACTTTTGCTTATAATCTTCATCTCGGGCCTAATTCTACTTCAATACACTGCCATAACACGTATATTGCCCAGAACGCCTAGTCATGCAAATTCTGACACAAACATCAACCTCACTGCCCACCGAATGACCGGAGAATTAGCTTTATCCTTGCCACACCCAGTGAAAGAATCTCCAAACAGTCAAGTCCACATCTTTTATTACCCTTGGTATGGCACTCCCGAGTTCGACGGTACCTGGCTTCATTGGAACCACAGGTACTTGCCCAATTGGGACCACAACGACAAGAAAAGCTACCCTACAGGCTCCCATATACCACCGGAGGATATCGGAGCCAACTACTTTCCTTCCTTGGGCTGCTACAGTTCCCAAGACCCGACTGTACTGGAAACACACATGAAATGGCTGCGCGAGGCAGATGTCGGTACGTACCATGTACAGCAGTGGTAAAAAAATACTATCCGGACAGGAGGCTCATAATGGCATTTTCTTTTCCTTTCACTGCAATAATACGTCTGCTAGACTCGGCCCTCAGAGGTTAAGAAGCCAGCTAAGACAGCCTTCAGCAGTGAAAGGCCCGTAACCTGTGCACTGTGCCTCTTTGCAGATAGTTTTTTTTACCACTGCTGTACAACCAAAGTACAAAGGCACTTAACGACAGATCCTGAAGTACTCAGTAAAGTACGCAGAAACACTAAATTTAAGTTGAATAGGAGTAGCTGTGGTATCCTGGTATCCGCCTCACTTGGCTGATCGCGAAGGGAAATCACTCGACCTAGTCCTGCCAGCGATTTTGAATGCTGCCGAAAAATTTGGTATCAAAATAGCTCTCCATATGGAGCCTTACGAGAATCGATCCCCTCAAACGCTGAGGAAAGATCTTGAGTACATCACCGCTACATATAACTCACACCCTGCCTTACACAAAATGTACCACCGGAACAGACTGTTACCGGTTTATTACGTCTACGATTCTTACACAGTTTCCGCGAAAAGTTGGTGCGATTTACTAGTCTGGAACAAAACATTAAGCGTGCGAGGAACCGCCTACGATGGAGTGTTTCTTGGATTGTTGGTCGAACTCCGTCACAGGTTAGCATCCAAGTTGTTTAGAAGTCTTGTCGATTTCCTTCATCATCTTGGAAATGCCTAACAAAGTTGGTTGTGAAAGTACAAAATATTAGTTTACTATTTAATAATACGAGTTAAACTGATTTAATATTTTGTAGTTGAATAATAACACTAATCATTGTTAGAGATGACATAAAACACGGTGGATTTGATGGATTCTACACTTACTTTGCTGCCAACGACTTCACGTATGGCAGTACGTGGAAAAACTGGAAGACTTTGGCGAGTTTTGCGACGAAGAACCGCTTAATGTTTGTGCCGTCTGTCGGACCTGGCTACGTGGACACAGAAGTGCGCCCCTGGAACACTAAAACAACTCGTACTCGGAGGAACGGCCAATACTATCGTACTTCCTGGTCAGCCGCTTTGGCTACACTGCCCAAGGTGATAAGTATAACGTCTTTCAATGAATGGCACGAAGGAACGCAGATTGAGCCTGCCATACTTAAAAACGCCCCTAACCGGACGTACTTGAGTTACGCACCCAAGTCACCCGAATTTTACCTGGAGCTTACGCGAACGTACAGTGAGGAGTTTCGCATTCAAAGTCAGAGTTTTGTACGGAAAGTGAAGTAGACAAGTGCATATAATACTTTTTTATTGCAAACAAAATAACCGTGAAACCAAGGTGTTAAATAAAGATATCCATTACTGGATAATTTTTGTTTGTTTGTGTTACTTTACCACAAGGACACTCCTAACTTCCATGATAAAGACATCGAAGTTATCACGGAATTTCATGCGGTTACTGCGATCAGCTGTCAAGCCAACGTCTCGCGTAAGCGAGTTGAATGCGACCACTAACCGCTTGGCGCACTCCACATCCTCTTGGGAAGCTAATAAGGATTCCACCAGGCTTTGGTACTCGTTCTGGTACGCGCAAATCAAGGCGTACAAGGCACCACTACTCGTATTCAGTACGTCAGAATTGATCTGCTGCGACAAGATCATATCCAATACCATCTGCAATATATTGTACATTTAATTTAGTTAAGTTACATACACTTTTCACAACAGAAATCACAGACATAAGTAGTAGTTTACCTTCAGGAAGGGTTTCATGGCTTCGTGGATGGGCGAACCTTGCAAACTATTTTTAACTAGAGTACTAGCCAAAACTTGCAAGAAATCAAAACTCAGCGTTGCGATGTCCGGACCAAAAGAAGTTAAACCCAATTGGACGGAGCCGAACAGGTCGCTAAGCATTTTTGGAGGCAAAGAGATAATCTGAAACAAAACGACAGATCTCCAATAACGATACAAAGTACTGATCAAGGTTAGAATGACACAACACCAGATGAAGCCAAGTGGCACATAGAGATACGATACTGTAATACTCAACAGCTACGCGTGAAAGGAAACTTGGAACTGAAGTGAATTAACATTCACATGGGATTGAACGGGTCGCATACACCTCTATATTAGCTTACGTTGATTTGGTAATTCAACTTGTCAATTTTGAGTATAATGGACAATCTTAACTCGTACTCGTTGCTCCGAAATGTTACCTCGTAAACAATAACACCAAAGAAAGGAGCTATTTAAGTGTCAATAGATACTCCCGTACGTTTTCATGTATCTAAAAATTAGACGACTGCACAAAGGATTGTCCCTCACGTGGCGTGATTATCATTAATTAATCGTATAGTTTTCCTTCGTAAGCAAACGAATTTCCCTCAAAATATCAGATATTTTTCGTCTTTTTTCCCCTTTTTAATTCCTCCCCATAACGTCAATACGTATTACATTATCGCCTGACAATGAAGCTCATGCTGGTTTCAGTAGTGTTTACCTTTTCCGGGCATATTTCGCAAGCAAAGGTGATTAGCTTGAAGTAGTGGTTGCAAAGCTGTGGGAATCTCAGCAATTCTGCGTTCATCAGTGGCAAAATGAGATTCAAGCCATGTAAACAGACTTCAGCAGCTGACACTGGATTGCTACTTGCCGGCATGCTTTCTGAAAAAAAAGCAACTGATTTAATTAAACGTCCCTCGAAGCTAATGAAAAAAGACATGAAGCTAGTTAATCTTACCAACGGGACTGAGATCAATTATATCTTTTGAAAGCAGATTCATCAGTAATTCCATAAGTAGAATCAAATCTTTAAAAGCTTCTTCTTCAGCTGTAACCTCGGGCGTGATTCTTCCGGCCGCATGCTGGGCGTAAGTGCGGACAGCTTGCAATGAAAAGTCATACACACATTGACTGTCCGCCTAAACCAATACAATAATGATCACTATGAGTAAACTGAACATGGAATCACAGAATCCAAATACCCCACAAGACTTTCTAATACTAGGATAATGAAAAAGGGACACTACTCACCTGTGATAAAAATATAAGCATCTGACGCGCCAAAATCGTAAAGAATTCGAGCACTAGCTCGATAACCACAGGATAATTGTGACAGACATCCAAAATCCTTATGATGTCAGGGAAGAGCACCTTAATCTGCGGAAACAGAATGGCAACTGTCGCTAGCTGAGAACCTCTCACGATTCCTGCAGAACATAAAGAAAATTATCCGTGACTCTTAACAGTTTCGACTCTTCCAATTATGTCAAACTTATTAACACGTACCAATGAGAGCTTCTAATGACTGAGTTATGTAAGCTCGGGTTTCTTCCTGATGCGCGCTTCGGTGGAAAGTGTCCGACCGTACAATCCCTACGAGCCTTTCCTGGATTGGATGTAATACCTAACAATAAGCTTTTTAATGAGAAAGAACCCGCTGTCCGTGGACATTGCAAACCTGACTCCAGAAATAGTTCGGATCTCCAACCAATTTCGCGTGCTGGGTGTCCAAAGCGCCTGCTCCTGCTACTGTCAAGGCTTGGAAAAACTTCTGT
This sequence comes from Triops cancriformis, assembly GCA_020615345.1. NCBI lineage: Eukaryota > Metazoa > Arthropoda > Branchiopoda > Notostraca > Triopsidae > Triops > Triops cancriformis. The sequence goes on from JAHZNP010001135.1 coordinate 6,067, forward strand.
CTAGCTGCACCACATAGCTGACTTAATTCATTGCTGGACTGGAGCCTTACTAGCGACCAGAACGCCCCACTACCGACCACCGCTGTTTGTCTACAATCGAGGTACAAGCTCTTCATTTGCTTACAAACGACAAAATCAACTTACTTTTCACGGGTGTCGAGTAAGGTCATAAAGAGATTTAACGTTTCCATGACTAACGTTTGTTCTGCGTTCTGGGTTCTTAGGTTCGACTCAATCTTGTTTAACAAAAACCCTACTAACCAACTTGCACCTTCCGAATCACGACCAAATGCAGCGCATATAGAAGGACTGATCTAAATGTGGAATCATAAAAAATAGCAAATAAGTAATTACATTACAAATACATGAAATACACACAAAATAATAAAAATAAAGGTAAAAGAAGATAACATTTCGCGAGGAAATTAAACTTCAATGTACCTCGCTGTAATTGCTTTCGTTCGGCATAAGGTACGTCGCTGCAAAACGATGCAAACACCAAACCAAACTAGTGCCCAATTCAGGGCTTAACATTAATCCCATTCCCGCGTCTGCTGCATGGCGTTCGACTTCACATAACCGCAGTATGGCGGCCACCAACCTAACCAAACTATCCATTAACTTCAAAATTTCTGAACATGCGTTACTACCCCGAAAAGACTACTGACTATTGTTAGCGACGTGCATAGCAAGCCTTGGGAAGGAAAAATTACCCAAATAAAGGTTTCTGCTTAGTTTGAGAAAGCCTTTTACAAAGAGACTTACCGAAGCAGGACACAAACAACCCCTTCACAGTTCTCGGGAGGAGGATTGCCAGGCGATGCTAATAATTGCAAGCTCAAATCCAAGCGGACGGTTGAGGATTGTTGCAAACAATGTTTAAGTAATTCCTGGGGAATCAGGGCTGTTTCACCGTCACTGTCTAATGCCAGAACATTTCCTACACAAACGTTTAGTTACTACTAGCGAACAAAGTTACAGTTAGTACAAAGGCAAACCTGCAATAAGTAACAGCCAATGCAAATCTTCAAACAAAACACTGAGATGGTTATGGTCAGCTATGCTCAATGACTGACTGTGGATCTTTTGTAACTGAGAACTAAATTGGGACGTCCTGGACTCGAGTAGCTTTGCTAGCATGGGTAAACTATGCTGCGGGATCTATAACACGACAACAATATGGTAACTGGAATGATCGAGAAAGGTTAATTGCTACTTACGAAACGTCCAAATGAGCCAATGGTGCTTAACTGATCTTTAAAACGCGTTCGATCATCTTCTTCCGTCTCTTCAATCTCTACTTCGTTATCGTCTTCGCCTGTCTATTACAAATAACCGCATTTTAACTGAGATCTGTAACCGCATTTTAATTGAGATCTGAAGCATAAACTGAAACATAGTCGCGCAATACCCTATATTTGACGCAAATTTGTAGCTAAAAACGAAATGAAAAACACAAGGCACATAATAATAAAAAAGAAAAGCTAAACAATACAAAGACACACTGTCGTATTACTTCGGAATGTAAATACATGATTCTTACTTCACGGCCCCGTATTCCTTCAGGCGGACTTAATTTACAGCGAAGGTACGTATCAAACACTTGTATGCGCGATTCCTGAGGAACGATATTTGGCTCGGGAGCAAGGCAATCCCAGGCTACTAGGAAATTATCAAACGCCTCCATAAACATTTGGTCATCATCGCCCATCTAGGAAGGCGAAACGTTACGAAAATACAACCTGAAAGATTATAGGAATAGTTGCACTATTAAAGAGAAAACCTACCGCATCTTGGCGCATAGCTTGTTCGGCGGCCCAACAGGTCAACCGCGTGAAATGGGCGACGAAATGTTGCAATGTGTCAGCTGGCAAAAGGGCCAATATATCGGCTGGGAAGAAGAGTACCAGCTTTCTGAATAAGGAAGACACGCCCAACGCTTCTTGTTCGCTTAATTGTGTGCTTTTTTGGTGCCACATAGGGAAGTGTAACCGAGAAAATAATTCTAATATACTCGACTGCAATTTACGTCTATTTTTCTCATTACCTGTTGAGGAAATCAAGAAGATGAGTGATATAATTGCTGACGTAAGAAAACCGGGTTTCTCGGCTTTGCACCACAGTTCCGTTCAAGGAAGCGAGTTGTATGAGGCAGTTTAGGGTGTGGTGGCATAAATCCGGCAAGTGACGAACTTTCAAATGCATCTACTCAAATCAATTCAAATCATTTGATAAGATATTTATCAACATATCAATACCACGCCCCCAAAACTAGGCGATCTTACTTTGAAAAACAGTTGCACAACAGCGGGATTCAGTAGAGTTTCACGCCACTGGGGCCCTGGTCGCAGGGATGGATTTTGGTCCGACTCAAAAACGCCTATTAACCGTTTCGGCAGTGTATATAGCAGTTAAGGTTATTTTTTGTCTTTTTCACACAAAAGTAAAAAATCAAAGCAAGACTTGGCCCGTAAATGTCACTAGTACTTAAAAAAGAGAATTACGTTTGAACAATTTAAATACAAACTAGTTAAACTTTTTTTTTGTAAACTTACTTCCCACTCTAAAAAAGGAATGGCAAACTATCTCATGGTAATATCTCATATACTTTCCCCATCCACATCTCGTGAAAAATTAAATATAAAAGAAGGCAACTAGGTTCGCGGATTGTGTTGGGGTATATATCGGACACGTTTTGTTAATTAATTAGGAGAACACATGTCCTCTCCTTTACTATTTCAGTGCTATGGTTGGAAAAGTAAAATGTTAAATGATCCCAGTGGATGACCAGGTCTAATATTACCAAGCCAAGTTTAAGTTCGAAGCCACAGGTAAGAAGACACAAGAATATTGTGTGCGTTTCTGTTTAAAAGGATATAATTTGTAAGTGGTGCAAAACTCCAGCTTAGGACGGTTTCTGCTATGGCTAATAATCGGCTCAAGATGAGGCACGATTCCCGAGAAAGAGGATCTTGCAGGTGGTTAAGCAAACTGCCTAAAGCTTCCAAAACAAACTCGAAAATTCTACGCAGATCAGTCATCTGAAAAATAAATAAATAAAACGGTTAGAAAAGTTGCAAAAAAATCTACTGAACAATTTAAAATTTTATAATAATTCAAGAAATGATTTATTTTCATGCGCAAAAAAAGGGAACTGACTTCAAATTGCTTCTTGGCTTTGTAATGCACTTCCCATCTTAAACCAATATCGGAAGATTTGACAGTAGTAGCGTATTCTTGCATGATTGCAGCTATAACACTGCAGCCCACCATTTGCTGGAAATATTGAGAATGGATTAATACAGACCGAGGCGAAATTATAACAAAATCGACCTTACAAAGCTACTATCGCCGCCCATGATGAGTTGCTGTACTTCCGTTAAAATATGACCCCGGTCAAGACCCAAATCTTCCACACTGCCACGTTTAACCATGATAGCAACTACCTACAACAAAACTTAACATAAAACTTCTTACTTTTCGTGGAAAATATTAACGTGAAACCTGAAGAATTCTTTCCCTAACGAAAGCTGAGAGTTGAGGACGATCTACTACATATTGTAGTAAATAAGTCCGTAGGTTTTGCCTGGTTTCATCAGACAAAGTCTTCCATTCTCGAATCAACGCATCTTTTAGCAAAGTAGCGGCTTCGAATAACACCAAATCGACACGAGAATTATCTAAAACCAATAATAATATTTATGCTCCCAAAGGTCTGAATAGCTAAACACGACACATCTTTTATTCGTTTCTTTTACCTAGAATATGACGACAAGCATTAAATGGGGATTTCATTTTACGGAAATCCATAAAAGCCTGTTCAGCGGCTTGTCTTTGGGCATGTGTAACATTTTGGGGTGCAGCCTAATTAAATACGTTAACATTTAATCGAGAACGTCAATAATTAATTACTAGTAAGATTCGAGCTGCAGCTTCCAATTCTAGAATTCCTTGGTCCATTTTTGGCTTTATTTAAGCTCTTGTTTCAAACGCAACACGCAACCACGACAAGATGAACCATAACCAACCAAAACACCATGCCTCCTACGTTGCCCTCTGGGTTTAAAGAATGCATTTGCGAGGCGCAATCAGGTGTTTAATTCCCACTAGGCTCCAGTTTCCCTTTCATTGGCTAACCAGATAGGGGTCGAAAAAGGGTAAAAATGGACAGCGAAGAGTTGTAAATCCTTATTTCTTGGAAGTAGGTTGTATGGTAGTCGCTAGTATGCGGCATGCTTCCAAGGAAATGCTCTGAAAACTCGGCAAGTTTTCGTCAACGTTGATAAATCTATACACAAGGGGGCTTTGAAATAGCATAGCGTAGCCGACCGGCGATTCTAGATCTTTACAACCGCAAGTCCGTGTCGCCATTTACAGGCAACGTCTACACGAGATAAGAAGTACCTGCAATTGATTCTTACCTGTCTAATTCGTCCGCAATGCCAGTTCAAGCTGTGTGCGTTCTTTTGGGCGATGAGGTCAAGGGTGTCGTGAAGTTTGAGCAAGAGGTAATTATTCTGTATTTATATTTTGTGTTTAGGTATAATAACCCTTTAGTTTTATAACCATCAAACAGGCGGAAGGCAAACCCGTGAAATTGACGGGCGAAATTAAAGGCTTGCTACCTGGAGAGCATGGATTCCACGTTCATGAATTTGGAGATTACACCAATGGTAAGTATTTAAATGCCATATGCTGTTACAGCTTGTTTACTTTTCTGTGATTGTTCTCGTCTTGGCGAAGTAAAACTTAAAAGATTCTTGTTCGTAGGCTGCATGTCGGCTGGGCCACATTTTAATCCCGGAGATGTGGATCATGGAGCTCCTGAAGACGAAGTTCGTCATGTAGGGGACTTGGGTAATGTAGTTGCTGACGATAAAGGAGTCGCAAAAATTGACAAAGCCGACAATATTATCCAATTGTCAGGCCCCAATAGCATCATTGGACGTAGCCTCGTCGTAAGTATTTGTATTTGGAATCTCAAATTTTCGCGCCGTAGAGTTTTACCTTCATAATGCGACCACAGTATACCTGGCCTTAGTTTGCACATGATCTTCATTAGTAGCGTTCGCGCCGATTCACACTTTAGGACAGCATGTAGGTTTCGTCATTCAATGCACAATGAAAAAATTTAAGGGAGCTCTAGCTAGATGGCTATGGCAGCAATGTTTAGGAAAATTTTATCTTTAGAAAAATGTAGTCTAGGTCGCGCTATTAAAAGTACGAAGTAATGGTTGAGAATACTTACTGTAGGTAACAAACAACAGGTTTAGCAAGGTCGCAAGGTTTGCCTTTTTCTTAGCTAGACGTAGTTTTTTAAGGGAGAAAAAAACTTGCCGTCCGTTGAGGAATACGAGTAACTAAAAGATCTTGTGTTGTTCGTAGGTCCACGCCGACCCTGATGATATGGGCAAAGGCGGCCAACCCCAGAGCAAGATTACCGGTAATGCTGGTGCTCGTGTGGCCTGTGGTGTTATTGGTATTGGGCAATGAAGCCCAGAGTTTCCTCCCCTTAGCCGGCTATAAGCTTTTACCACGTTAAGGGAAATTAGCGTTTTTTTCGAAAGAAAAAGAAATGTTGGCACATTATTTTGTTTATTATTCTTGTTCGTTCCACTGTGGCGACGTCTCATAAATGCTTCGCCAGAAAGATCAATACAGCATATATAAATTCAAATATCGTGTCGTTTTTTCAAGGGGCTGGACATTATTGCGCTAACTGATCCTTGCCAATGATTTCAGTCCGAACAATAGGCTTAAATCCGTCGCCGTCAGCACAATAAACGACACTTCGTCGGACTCCGTCTTCCCCGTCAAAGTGAAACTGGCCTGTCTTGCTGAAATCGTCGTAACCTTTCTCGGCGAATGCGTGCCACGGAGCTTCGTATGCGAACTCATAGACAATCAACCCATTTGTACAAACCGATTTTGAAAGGGGTTTCGGAGACTCGGTGGGAGAGTTGACAACTTTGACAGGAGACGCAGTCGTAGTAGGCGTAGCAGTCGTCGGCACAGTTTGCGGAAGCGTAGTTTGCTGTGTTGGTACAACCGTCGGGACAGGCGTGGTTGGAGTCACAACTGTCGTAGTGCTATCGACGTTACGTGAATTTTTTGGACCGGTAGGCGGTTCGGCCGGTTTTGGGAAGGTATTGAAGTCCAGTTGAATTTTGTTAAAAGGACGAGGAGTTGCTCGCTTAGGGGGCACATAAGGCGGTACTGACGGAATAGGCTTTCCTGCAGGGACATTTTCCAATTAGCAGTGGATAGTTTGATTTTGGGAGTCATTCTGGTTCGACGAAAGACAATAAGCCTAACCTATTTTTTATTACTACTGTTCTTTTAAAAAGTGTACTTTTACTTCGAAAATAAACGTTATAAATATAAAGGAGACAGGGGTCAGTTTGAACGCAACGCATTTTGAACAACATTTCACCTGATAAATTATATGTATTTAAGAGCGTGGCAATTCCCAGGGGGTTAAGGGGTTCACCCCCACCTCACTGCAATGTTATTTCTACAAAGTCGATTATGGGAGAAAGTTCTAGAGTAAGACGTGTAAGAAGTCAACGTCGCAGTAAAGAGTGGACTACGTGGGAAAAATTACTGAGAAATTATTCATAAATGAAAATATTCTTTAGAAGTAGAGCATAATTTATAGATCACTACGTTAAATGCTTAGCCACCTGTTCTTTAACGTAATCTTCGCTCAGGCACGCAAAGACATGAACAATAAGTAAGGGCGAATTGGACCAAAAATAAGCGAAAGAAAAGCAGATATTTGGATAAATTAGCGATTTAAATTTACGAGCCTCTAATCGAAGGCACTGAACAAGTTAATAATATATTATTTAATGTATCATTTCTTTCATCCTTTTGTGGACACACATTCATTATTTTCTCGCGGTAGGCCATTTTTGCAACCAGAAAGGTAATTTGGAGTAGATTCTTTAGTTGAAACGTGAAATTTGCGACGACTCTTGTAGTTATTCTATACAGAATATACAGCTAACACAACTGAGGTTCAACTGCATATGTGTTTTTTTTGGTTCATCTCAATTTAAACATATTTTTTATAAAGACAAAACGGTAGCCCATATTTATACCTTCTTCTTTGTATGATATATACGTAAATCATAATATAAAACCATGCTATAATAATAATAATAATATCGATTGACTTTTTTCCTTATGAAGAGCCTCATGTGGAAATGCCCGAACGATGGGACAAACAGAACAAATGAAGAGCATGTCGTTTTAACACAATTATATTTAAACAAAACGATAAAATCCCAGTAAGAACAAAAGTGAAATTTTTATATAATACTAATGAATATTTTTTTAGATTAATAATTTTCCTATTAACGTACACAAGAATCACTTACGTGGTCCAATTTTTTTCCTATCGGTGACGCGGAACTTGCCGTTCTCATCCGTTGCAAACGATAGCACGTAGTAATAGCCGTCTGCCGTGGCGAAGCCATATTCTCCCGTTACAATTCCATTTTCATCTGCGTTAAATATACGTCCCAATTAGACCCAGTGTGCTTTTGTTTTACGCTCATGCAACTTTTACCTTTCTTCTCTTGTCTGTGTTGTGTCTCGCCAAGTTTTAGCGCGAACTCGTATGGTGTTTTATCCAATGTCGGTGCCGCCAATGAGATGCCAATTTCTAGCAAAAGTACCGCCAGGACCTAAACGGCAAGTTTTTTTTTGCGAAGGGAAGATAGAACTATTTATCACTTCTACGCATCTAAACTACTCAAGTCAAGAAGAGGTTTGCACACTTTCACTTACGCGATTCACAAGAGCCCGTATGCAAATTAGATATTCGTCATGTACTTATCGAACTTACTGCCCACAAGTGAAACGACAGCGAAAGTTGCTTACCAGACATTGCACACCCAAAAAGATATATCTCGCAACTAATTCACATCTAACAGAAAACTAAATGTGCACACCTATTATTTTGTCAATAGGCTTTGGCCGTACGCGAACTGGTAACCTCAGCACGCTTACGACATGTATTTCTCTGAATTAAACTTACTTTACGACCTAAAAGACAGTCGAAAACTACATTATGTGTACATGTACTATAATACGTGTATGTTAAGTAATGTGGTACGTCTGTACTAAAACCACGCACAACACCAAAATAATAACTTACCACACGGAGGTTCATGACGGGTGCTTCCCAATGGAGAATGACGAGACGCTCGACCGGTGGTGGGAAATCTGCAAAGTTAGTCTTGTTCGACGGAGTTTATCACTATCCGAATCGCGTCTGCCGCTGAGAAACTGCAACCTCGCCGTTTTTATCCTTATGGATTTCAAATACTCCCTTAGGCCCAAATCTCGTTTTGAATCCTCTCCCAAAACTGTTGTCATGCTGATAGAACCACTTGGCAAGATTTCATCTTCGCCGGTTGGCTCTACGCACACCGTGTTTCCATAATATATATCCTGCCCAAGGACTGCCTTTCGTTTCTCCATACATACGCCATAAAATGTCCGAGTCTTCACTTGCGTACAAGAGACCCACACGCACATAGATCCCGATCATTAATTCAAGAAAGAGAAAGGCTTTCAAATATCTTGTGCCCTTGACTTTGCTAGTAGATATCGTGAGTGTATCAAACCTCATCCGCCTATTCACAACTGTTTTTTGAACCTCCTATTACATGCCAAGACGACGCTTCGTAAATTACTCGACGAAACGGCACCACGTGTCACCGTTGACAACCAAACAAGCTCGCTCATTTGAAGACAATTGCAAATAACTGCTTTCTCTCGTCATTGGCTATTATATCTGCCCCAAAAGCTGGCCAGAAATGGCCATTTCAACCTGCCATCGAATGACAGTTTCCCGGGTGAGGGTTTGGGCTTCCGCGTGGGTCGTGATCTAAAGCTGTAATAACACCCAAGCGACAATGTTTTTCCTCTGTCGCGCCACAGGTGGACGTCATTTACTTGTAAATGAGAGATACAACACGACGACCTTACTTTCCAACACGGTTCAAACTTTTCGAACATCGAAAGGTGCGCTAGTAACAAGTTCTGTGGCCCGTTGAGGTTAAGGGGTCTAGGCTACTTTTTATGAAGAAATCTTCGTGGAAAGAAAGCGAAAATGGGCCAAGGTGCGTAGGAGTCTTCTCCAGACGAGACTAGACATCCCTCAAAACTTGCACTTGACTAAACAAAAACGACTATATTGGAAAACAAGCATTTTTTGCTTGTTTATGCTCCGTGGACAATGCCAATTCCAAAATCATGCAGAATTGCTAGTAGTCACGAACGAACGTGAAAGTTGCTTGCATAAAACCACCTCGTCATATGAAAAATAAACACTGAATCACCCATTTCCTCCTACCTGATTAGATTCACTTTCTTTGGGCAACATGGAGACAAGGAAAGACATTCGATTGAGGAAACCCGAAAGTCGGAAGGAAATACTTTCAATGTCATTAACAGGAAAACACACAAGGAATTTTGGCAGGTTACAACCATATAAAAACAGGAGTCCCCAGATCCTAGCCATCAATCCATTGTTCTGTCTTATTCTAGTATCGTAAAGCTCCCCGTAGTCCGAAAATGTTGGTGATTTACGTACTCGCAAGTATAGCTTTGGCCTATGGCAAACCTCAAACCAATTCTATTACAACCGCCGGCTTTGCTAATCCCCTGCTAAACCAAAATTTACTACAAAACAACCCTTTATCTGGTTCCCTACTTTCCAATAACTTGTACGGCGCCAACTTGCTTAACAACGGGTTCAATAATGGACTATACCAGAATTCTATGTACAATCCTTCCATGGGATACTTGGGGAATAATTTCTATGGCGGCCACGGAATGACCAACAGCCTCTATGGGAATTCATTGCCTGGTAAGGCTGATACGTATTTCTAGATCTCAACTTTTAATGTCTAATCTATTTCTTTTCATTTTGAAAAATAGGCAGCAATATGTATGGCATGAATCCTAACTTTTTGATGGGTGGAAACACAATGAACCCGCTTAGTTCGTCGGCGAACCTAAACCTTTTTTCGAGCGGTTTGACCAGTAACAGTTTGCTGAACCGTGGCCAATTGATGGGGTAAGTTATGACAAAACGTCGCACTCGAAATCTATCGCTAACTTCGGTACTTGTTTGGCAGGCTTTCTGGAATTGGCATGAACGGATTAGGATCTTACAATTCGGGCCTTGGAACATCCTCCTTTTACGGATTTAATGGACTGAATGGATTAAACGGATTGAACGGAATGTACGGAATGAATGGATTGAACGGAATGTATGGCACAAACGGACTGAACGGATATAATGGACTGAACGGATTCGGCGCAGGTTTTGATGGCTTTTCCAACTTAGGCTACAATAGTTTCATGGGGTAATTGTGCTTCTTATTTTACATTGGAATCTTGTTTTTGTTTAATGATTTTTTATTTTAAACAAAATAGGTCTAACTTGGGACCACTTGGAGGTTCTGGCTTCAACAATCTGGGCTTAGGTAGGTAAACATTTTGCAGTCTGCAAAACATGAAGGTTCTCTAGAACAACCCCGTCTCAAGTGAAACGACTCTTTTTTATTGAAATATTTGTGTACACCAAACCCCGCATTTTGATGTACCACGCCAATCCGAATTACGAATTTAGTGAAATGCATTACACAGGGACTGCAACCTAAAAGTTCGCATGGTGCTCTTACTTTATTTGGTTGACTCTTTTTTTTTACTTCCTTCACGTGTGTAAAGAGACTGAAAAGGATTTTTCTGTGGGTTGACAGGGGTACGAATCGGCCTGGTGAATGGTATGCAGAATTTCGGACCTGAACTCAATGCTTATGGCTCTCTGTACGGTTCACAGTTACCTTTCAGCGTGGCGAATAGGTAGAATTTAAGTCACAGCTATAAGACACCGCGAAGTACCTAACTTTCATGTTTATGCTAGCCAAGCGAGTAAGGTGAATAGCCCAATCGACATGAGCGACGCAATTGTCAACAGAGTCAAAGCTATTGTAGCTGAGAAAACTAGAGCTACCTCACCACAAGATACAGAGGTAGCTCGGACCAATAGAATACGACTAGACTAATCTTAAAAACAAAAATATCCCTTCAAGTACGTGAACTACCTAATTTTTGAAATACACAATGTTACTTCAATGCTCCTTCCACACAAAAAATAGACTAGAACAAAGCATGGTCGATTTTAGTGATTGAACCAAAAAATCATCACTATACATTTCCTTATTACGGGGTTTCTTTAAAGGTTACTGCCAATCACTGTAATGCTAATCTTCGTTTACAAACAAGACAGCGTTCAATGGACAAAAAATTTAACATAAAAGGCGCTAATGAAGCTACAAGTCACTGAAAAGTGATCATCCTGCAACGGGCACCTGCTTTCACTACTTGAGAGAAAATGTAATGTCAAAGTTAACTTGTATATAGTGGACTTCACTATAAAGAATCTCCTTGGCTCATTTGTTCGGTGCACCGGACGCTTTCTCTGTACGTTTAGATACTGTAGACCGGAACCTGTCATTTTCGAAAGTAGCCGACATTTCGTTACAACCCGGCTTCGTCATTTGATTATTTTACTGCACAAGCGAAGTGACCCTTTTGTACTCGATTTTTGCAGTGGATCGAGATGTTTATACGCAATTTCCTCAACTTTTGACACTAGCCTACTAAATATTCATAAAGTCGGGATAAGTATTCTGGAGCTGGAACTCTTAAAGTAAACTACTATGGATTTATAATTAAATGACGCTTCCGATACAAAGGTGGGTGACAGTTCAAATTGACGGCTTTTTGCTGAATTAACGCAAAGCTATCCATTCTTTAAATGACGTGCTGAACAGGAGCTTTGTTCGTTGTAAATTCAACTCGATTACATTTTAAGGACGACATAAAAAATGTATTTGAATTGCGCACTTCAAGACCGATGAATGGAAACACTCTGCCTAACTCTCCATGACATTTTGTATCAAGGTAATGTTGTCCCCTTTCAGCATAACTCGACCTATTTTCAAAAACAATAAAAGGATATTAACCCTCTTAACGTTACGCTTAAAAATCCCTTACCAATTTGCTTCCTGTTCTTGGATTTGAGATGAACTTCTTCGGCTTCGTCTAGGACAATGTTCATGTACTCGTCAAAGCCAATAATGTGTCCTTCAATGCGCATGTTTACGTTCTCGTACAACCAAACTTGGACCCGGGATCTGTTTTGTAGATACCTGAAAATCAAGTTCTGAAACGTAGTTAAGGACCTAACATTTCAATGAAATACACACATAATCTTAAAAAAAGAGACCCCAACTTCACAGTCAACCCTTAAGTGTTCTGAATCAAAATAATTATTCCCAATAGCAACTGTTTGATTGTTGTGTGAAAAGGATACAATCGGCTGGACCATAACCTTCTGGATCTTAGGACCTTTATTGAAAGCCATTTTTGTGGTTTAATTTGTCACAACACAGTTTACAATATACGCACACAAAACGACAAAACACGCCTGGCAAGTCGAGCGCAAAAGCCGCTTCACTCCAAACACGGAAGAACAACCCATCCATAGGCGACAGAGCCATGGCCAACCGAGTCCTCCTATAGCGCCATCTCTTAAATGCTAAAGTAGACTTACAATGTTGCCGGTCCCTGCACTTTGTAAATTGCAAGCAATTTACAAAGTTTTGTTACTAGGGGCGCTAGTAAAAAACCGACTTCGTCTCGAAGCTTTGTGAAAAGGGAAAGGAAAGCTTTGGGAAAGTCAAACGCGTTGGGAAAACTAATGCATAGTGAATAGGGTCGAAATGTTGCAAATTTCGCGGGCAAGAGCTACAGCGAAAAACATAAGGAAACTAGATTAAAAAGTTGCGATCATGTAAACATCGAACTGCAGATTTGAACATATACTTCCAGATCCCGTTGGCTTCTCCACTGCTGCCTCTAGTACGGAAACTGGGATCCCACTTAGGAATTAGACCTATTCTCTTAGAATTCCTGTACGGTTTCATTAACGGACTTATAGAGTGGCAGAAATTAGATAAAATGTGTACGTTATTCAAATATAAGCATTTTTCAGTGTATTAGTTGAGAAGTGCGTCACTTCGACAGTTTTCTTCGTCACTTCGAATAGTTTTCGTTTTTCATTTAATGTACGAAATAGAGTAGCCTGCATTACGAAATTGAATCGCTAGATGAAAAGTGGCCCGCTTCTTCAACGAGCTATTGCGGCTAGGAGAAAAAGTAGACCATAAGGATAAATTAGGCCGATACGCTATTTTCAACGACAATGTATTGTGTATTGTACAATTAATTAGAGTACCTTTCGAAGAATTTATAGGTAAAAGTTCGATAACTGAAAGAACTGGTTGACCACGTTTCCGCCTAAAGAATCACTTTATTCCCTTTCGATGCTTCTTTTTATCGTACTGCAGCTTTGCTATTGACTTTTCTTGACTCGTGTAAAACCTCAGTTAAAAACTCCTGGCTAAGCTTTCTATGCATTTTTGCTTGACTTACGGATTACGCAGAAATGTCTGTAGAAAAGGTCGTTTTATTGTGATAAATGTAATTGTTAAAACAAAAGAATACCACTTTGGCAGAAACATTGGTTACGCATACGATCGTTGCGTTTCGCCTTTTACTTTTTCGCAAGTAGTTTTGGTTTAAATAGGCGATGATTTCAAAACTTTTACCAGCTCACAGTGCATTATTTGTGTTAAGGCTGAGCCGCGACGCCGCATTCCGATGACGTATATTATTCATGCCAGTCGAAATTCCGGACTGTGTTTCGGCGTAGTTTGGGCGCCACAATAACAAATACGTTTTTAGTGTACCCGATGTATTGTATGTGTATTTTCGGTTGTATTTTTTCATATCCATTTATAGCCTCTGCTATATCTTCGAATGCAGTCGATTACGATCTGCCTATCGCGTTAATACAGAAATAAAGTGATTAGTGACGCGTATTTTAAAAGCTTGCTTATGTAGACTACTGTATCCAAGATGACTCATTACAATGACCTTATCATAACATATATTGTAATTTTTAGCGTTACATATTGAAGATTCATGACACTTGGGATGATATTCCGTTCGTCCCAATTCATCTCACTACAAATAGCGTTGTAAATGAATTGCCCTGCCACCAACGAGCTGTTTGGAAACAGGAAGATGTTAAGCACGTCCAATACAATACAATACGAACAATCCCGGATGTGATAAAATTGGTTAACTAACTCGCGCTTGCTGTTAATTGGGAATTGTATAATGATAATTTGCATAATATAGTTTCCAAAGTACTGCATCCGGCACAAGAAGAATCCGGAGGATGCTTTCAGCGGCAATTTACCACATTTTGCGGCACTGTCCGAGTGCATCAAGCCTAGACCCAGGACTGCACACAGTCGTGGACGGGGTGCGAGCAATGTAGCGCGTGATGGGTAGGCATTCCAATGCCAAGGAAGTTATGTTTACTGACAAAACTTCGGGATTTCCGCCACACGGCTCAGCGCTCTCTAATTTGTAGCAAGCGTTCTTAAAGAAAACTAATTCGTCCTGCTCGCATTCGTTATATAAGCACGTTGGCTCTGGTCCATTAGTTGTATTTCGCAATACGACAAAGTTCCCAGGCGAGCACGGGCCTTGACGATACAGCGGATAGCATGTGAGACGAGATGGCCAGAACACGTGAAAAGGCTTTGTCTTGCATTCACACAAACCTTCGCCATAAAAATCCGCTATAAGATTTTGGCTCGGTTGGCAAATATTGGAATCCATCTTAACGCAAGTTCTTGTCGTCGGCCATAAAGCTTCATCCACACCACACCGTCTCTTTTGGCATTCAGGTTTGTCCGTTACGCGGTTAAGTACCAGCCACTGGGAATCTGGACATGGACCACTATGGGCCAAAAAATAGCACTGGCCGTCAGCTGGCCAGTAAACTTTGCCGCGGCTACACAGAGGATGCGTACCGAGGAAGGTAAAAATATCTTCGATCTTTTCTTTTACACCTTCGGTATCGTTCTTTCGCAGCGTAAGATCCGCAAATTCTTTGCACTGGCCCGGCAAGCAATTGGGCTCTTCTTCATCTGTGGGGAAAAATATTTCGTCTTCACTCGCACAAGAAAAACGTTTACTCAACAACAGCGCTAGAAGCAAAGCGTACGTCACGAATCTCGCACAAGGTCCTTCCATTTTGAGCTTTTAGGAATGACTAAACGTTATTTAGTGCAAGTAAGTTGTATTGCCTCAATACGAACCAAAAAACCGTGGTTCCGGGTGGAACAAATGTTTTCAGTTATTCCGAAGTAGGAGATGAACAAAAGATTTCCGCACATCGACCTTCCTCCTCCGACACAAAGTCTTAGTCTTGTTCTCACCTTCCTTCCAGGAGGAACAACGTTCCGCATCACGAATTGCTGGCGCGTCAGAGGAAAAGGATACAAGGCAGAGAACGCTTAAGGCAATACACTGATTACGAAAGTGCCGAAAATCTCCTTCCAGGTTATGCAGATAGACTTGATGAGTCACCATCAAGATCTCAATACAAAACTGTCTGTCCTGAAAAAAAAATAAACACTCAAAGGGCATCTTTGGAGAATGCCGACCCACTTTTTAGTGAAAGTTGCATCTGTAATTTACATAAACTTGGCGACCAATATACGCATTGCATTATTGTCATCATTTGAAGACTTTGGTAATCTTTTCTAAGTAAAGCTACTCCAATGGTAAACTGTAACATCTACAATTTGGTCTCCTTGTCTTACAATTATGTTGACGGAAATCGCAAGGGCAAGTTTGGCCAAAGTTTGGGCTGACGAATGGTGCAGTGACGGTTGAACGTAACTTGTATCGCTGTTTCCATAGCATTGATCATGGGTGCATTCTTCCCATAAATTTTTTTTAACGTTTCTTCGTTCGCTTCTGAATCATCTTCTGGGAGCTGGACTTCATTCAAACCTAAAACAGAACTTCGCTGAGTACATTGTTGCCCTTTATTCTGTAGGACGTTATGAATGAGAGCAATAGAAAGATATTTTGTCACACCACAGATAAAAAACACAAAACATAGGAAAACGGCTGCACAACGAAACATTATCTACAGACGGTATACATATAAGGAAATAAGGCACAAAGGTCATCCAATCATTTTAATTTCGTAGACATACGTTGCCTACTTACGTTCTTGAGATTCTCTGCTAGCTTCTTCGGCGTAATATTCTTTACGCTCTTGTTTGTGTCGGGCGGATTGTTCTAGGAATGCCATCATTTCATCTGTGATTTCCATTTCAATTTCACCCCCATGAATTTCTAAAAATCTTTACGTTAACATTACAGTCACGAAGAAGAATTTTCCAGTTTTACCCTGCGAGTTTTCCTGCTTATGTTCATGGTCAAGATTTTCTTCACTGTCATCCATTCCATAAGAGTATGCATGGGGATATCCGGTAATTAAATATTCCATTTGCTGGGCTTGGAATTCTGCACCCATGGCTTTCGCTTTCCAAAACGCTATCTCCTGGTGAAGCCGCCATGACTGGGCTTTGTAATAAGTTTCCCAGTAACTGCTAAATCTGGATTCAGAGTACCACGGTATGTTTTCAGTATCTCTCAAATTTGCGTTTGTCATTGTTGTGTAAACTAGCAACCAAACATTCGGGCAAACTTGAAGGTACGGTGCGACATCTAGTACCTAACCACAAACACAGAAATTCGCGACAACATTTGAATTTTTTAGGCGCTGTTTATGTTTCAATAGGCTAGAATAGGGTAGAAACTGTACAATCCGTTCATACGCAAAATTATTTAATTTTGTACATGACGGGGGAAACACTGTACATTCTGTCCTTCGAAAGACTTCCAGTGAGTAGAGTACAATGCATTGTGTGGCACTGATCGTTCAAGATATCGAAATATTGCTCAGGTCATAAATAATACAAGAGAGATAACACTTAGAAGAGTTACAATTGACTGATTTGCAAAACTGTCTGAGGCTAAAGATGAAGACTTGACAAAATTTGACTTAGTTATGAATGCTCACTACCAAGGATTCGATTGAAGAAGATCCCACTATCAGGCGCGTCGCGATCGGGATGGGTTGGGGGAGCATCCTCTCAGTAATTGGTCAGAAAGCCGGGTCGGGAAAATTTTGGTCGTCGTCGGCAAAATTTAGAACAGAAAACGAGTTTCAAATACTAGATAAAGTACAAATACTACTTTAATAACTGATTCAATACAACAATGTTTGGCAAAAAAAATATGATACATGTAGTCCATCATTTGTTAAAATGCTCCTCTCAAAAAAGAACCCCATCGCGACGCGCCTGCCCACAATTAACTCGGAAAGATGACATTAACTGTGCATTTCTGACCAAAGGCTTCAAAGTTGATTACGGTTTTCCTAGTATTTTTTTTTAAATATCTCTCCACGGAAAGAAGTCTTCAAATAAAAATTTGACGGAACAGTTAACGAATGTCAGTCTCAAACAAAGACCTACGAAAGCCACGAAACAAAAAAAAAATAACCAAGTTCTTGGTTAAATTGTATGTTATGAAAAGTGGTTTAAAGAAGTTTGCTGTCACCACTTGTGTATTCTCTTTCAGAACCATGGACGCTTCCCTTCATCCAATCATCCGATCTAATGTAAAGTACAATAGTATCCCATATTCACGGTTTCCATATTCGCAACATTTTTGTGCGGAGTACCTCAAGAATAAAGAGCTTTGACTGTATTGTCAAAGTTCTTTATTCTTGTCTTGTCAAAGCTCTTTATTCTAAACCCTCTGACCCCCACCTCTGGGTACGGTCTTGTTTCTTTTTATTTATTTTCTGCTTTCCTACTTAAAGCATCTTACTATTTGCCAGCACATTTTTTAATAAACAAGTGTACAAGGAGTAAAAATGTTTCCTTCGATTTAGAAATTTAGCAATTCGTTACGATGTGTCTGATGTGTATGATAATCCCGTAGCCAATTGCGACTGATCTATATCATGGGCCACATTTGGAAACCGAGAATTTCCACCGTACGTTTCTTTTTGAGGTCACATAACAAGAAATTAATTACAAACATTTTAACTAACCTTTCCCTTTCCAGAAAATTATGTCGCTGTTAAAAGAAGTAAGACAGATGAAAGTTTTCAGTGTTTCAATTCAACGATAACAAAGCCACTAATATACGACGTAAGGCTTCAGTACTTAAATATACGCATAAGTGAAGTCATAGCTTCAGATCCATTCCTAGTTTAGTTGCACCTCTCCTTACGTGCAAAATTCTGCGAACTCCTCCTTTCTCGTGTTTACGATTGCCCTACTGAATGTATGCGTTTGTCATATTCCCTTTCGGATAGCTTTTCTTTCCCCTCCTGACGCGTGATGAAGTCTCACATCAACTTAGTCTAAACATCGTCCTTTCTATTTGACACAACGTTAGACAAATGGCACCTGACACGCTAAACTTATTCATAGACCACAGAGCGAAGTAAAACCGACACAAGGTTAAACGAGAGCTGTCGCGAGCGTGCTGTGGGATTTTGGGGTGGGCTCTGTGGGTGGTACATAAGGAAATGTAGCCATCGGCAAGTTCACTAACACACATTCTCATTTTTCTCGGAAATTGGCTCGCTAATTAGCCTACAATGTACAGCTACTTTGTCATAGAAAGTAAACAGCTGACAAACAATCTGTTCGTACGACCAACGTTCAGTAGACGTCCATTTTTCATTTGCTCGTTGTTCTCTGTTTCGTGTCAGAAAGTTGTTCTTTAAAGTTTAGTGTTGATGGGTATTTTCTCGTTTCTTAGTCTTTGGCTTAAAGAACACAAGCTACTGGATTCTCTGGTTTTCGATTGTGATTTATTCACTCGCTTGGAGTTTTTCCGGGATGATAGGCTATATACAATTTAATTGAGGGAATTAATTTTCCCGTTTTTTAGTCTTAGGTTTCAAGGACGCAAGTCACTGGAATATCTCTGGAGTGGTTTGCCGCTCGACTGGAGTTTGTCGGGGTGACAAGTAATATTTTATAGTGACAAGAAAAATATTTATTGTTTTAGAAATTTATCATTGCAGTTGTAACGTGAATTATTTTTCTTCAAGAACTCTTCTAGTACGTCAGCGAGAATACAGTTGGCTACGATAGTTGCGAAGCTCCGCTTTTCATTCGGTTCTCCCTTTACTTATAGTAGTGGTTGAGAGTTGGTAAATTACGGATGTCATTCGAATCGTGCTGAGTTTCTACTATGATTCTCCGCTCACCTGGATTTCACAGGTAGTGTATAGGTGTCAAGAAGAGATGCTAATATTTTAGCAATTTTTCATTGTTTTTGTTATTTGACTTATTTCGAGCATTGTTTCGTTACATCAGGCCTTTGGTTCGGTTCTCGTTACGTACATTTCGTTACGTACAAGCCGTGATAGTTGGACCATTGATTAGTTAGATGGCCCTGAATTTCGACTCCGATTAGCCATTCGCGCGGAATTTTCTGAAGTACTGGTAATGTACAGTAGATAACGGATATTTTTGTTTTATAAATATTTGATTGCTAATGGAGGTGACTTATTTCTTGGACTTTTTAACTACTTCCAGAATTTGTGCAGCTCCACTTCTCAGTGGATTCT
>JAHZNP010001136.1:0-25683 GCA_020615345.1 Triops cancriformis
AGTAGACAGGGGCGGGGGCAGAGTAGGCGGGGGCAGGGGCAGAGTAAGCGGGGGCGGGGGCAGAGTAGGAAGTCTCCGCAGGGTAAGCAGGTACGGCAGGGGCGGATCCGTAAGAGCTGACGGGAGCGGGGGCATGGTAGGCCGGAGCGGGGGGGTGGTAGGCCGGAGCGGGGGCGTGGTAAGCGGGTTGTTCGGGGTAGTATTCTTCCTCGTATTCACCACCGAAGGGGTTCAAGCCCTTGATGCCCTTGCCGAGGGACTTGATGCCTTTGGAAGCGTAGTCAGCAGCCCCGGTGAAGCCGTCCGAAATGCCTTTGCCGAACGCCTTGAGTCCCTTGAGTCCTTTCTTGTCGTCTTCTTCTTCGTAGCCTTCGTAGCCAGATTGTTCACTGTAACCGGCATCGTAGCCTCCACCATAGGCAGGAGCGGCAGCTCCATAAGCCGGAGCAGCGCCTCCGTAGGCAGGAGCCCCACCGCCATAAGCCGGTGCAGGAGCGGATTCGTGACCGTAGGAATCGGCGTAGTCACCGCCTCCTCCAAACAGGCCTCCGAGACCCCCTTTTAAGGTGCGTTTCTCGAGTTGGGCCACGCGTCCGTGCGCGAAAGTGGCCACAGCCAAAACCGTTAGGACCTGGAAGCAAAAACGGGAAAATAGGACACTTGAGTTTAAGCATTCCAGACAGGACAAAGAGGATGCTCTAGCCGGTGGCTAAAAGGCTTTATATGGGTTACTGGTGCCCTGTAAGGCCCGTGGCATAGTGTTACGAAAGTGTGCAAAGTGGTTCGGAAGGATCTTTTACGAGGTAGTTAGCTAGATTCTGTTCTTCCGCCCTTCGTCGAGGGCATCCTGTTCTCTTCTGTATTTGAATTTAATTAACAAAACACACACAAAAAAATAGGAAAATGTGCTAGAATTGGCAAACAGTTGGAGAATCCGTGACAGTCTTCAGGATTCTGTGTAACTGGTTGTTGGTAAATGGTTCTTTGAAATCATTTAAAAAGATGAGAATTACTGAAGAAAGAGGATATTTCCTTTTCACTGTTTTATTTCTTTTTTTGGCTTTGTTTGTCGTCTTACATGCTGACTCGCTTTCATCCCTGGACTCGGAACTCGTGCTACGTTCACCTTGAAACCTTGTCAGAATAGAAACTGTCCACGTGAAAGGGCGAATTGCGATAAATGTTTCTGGGGTAAGGGAAGGTAAACTTTTAATTAAAGTTTCACTTTCTTGACCTTGGTAAACTGTTTAGTACGCATGCAGAAATTTAAGTAATGACAAATGGAAAATTAAGAACACAAGCACGTTAAATCGCGGTTTCATGGACGGGGGAAGTCAAGGCAAACAAAAGAGTAATCCTGAGAGAATTGTCGGATCTGGGGCCGGCAGTTGCTTCGATGATTTTCTTTTTTTTTAGGTTTTCGAACTCACCATAAACTTATTCATGATGATGAATTACACTGGTGCGAATTGAACACTGGTACAAGTAAATGACTGGAAACACGAAACACTTGTTCGTATGGACGAAATTGCAGGAAGTCTTGAGTGAACTCCGCTTGGGATGATTCCTCGTGTTGCACTGTGCATTGAGTCAGGTGTGGAACGTGCTTTTTATAGGCTGACCCGTATCACTCCTGCTCTCCTACGTCCCACAGGTAAGACCAGCCCAAAGCCACCAACCAACCTACGTGCCATCGGACTTTCGGGGTGCTTGGGGCGGGCTGTAGCCTCATTCAGGCCAGAAAACTAGCTTACGACTTGGGAAGAAACCAAAAAAAAGGAGGGGGGGGGGTAAGAGGCGGCAATCTAATCTTCTTGATTTTTTCTTCATGTTGTACTTCAGTTTCCTTACAATGGAATTTGACCATCCCCTTTGGTTACCCGCAGCTGATTTCACACAAGTTCATATTTAAAACTACACACGTTTTCTTTTTTCTATTTCCACATAGGTCTGATGTGATCTAATGCCGAATAGAGCGAAGAAGCCGAACAGTAATTTTGGGAAAAGTGGTAGGGCCATATCCAGGTCAGGTAGAGCACGTCACAAAATTTCTCATTTTTTTCTCCTTCCTTCGTTACTTTACTGCTGGATGGTGAAGTTGACAATCAAGTTTAACCACTTGGGAGGTCATCCTACAGGTCCCCAGGAGGGCAAGACATACGTGGTAGCGTCAAGAATGCATACGTTTCGTTAGATGAGGTCGATACTGGACGCGAAGTTTGTTTCCATTTGGCATGGGCTGAGAAGATTATGTAGGGTATAGCGGTACATTGGTGAAGAGTTCAAGGAAGGACAGATGCTTCCTCATGCTGCACCTAGGACCGTTGTGGATGTTTATATGAGGCGATCTTTCTTGGAGTGTGTATTGCACCCAAGGGGCAGAGAGGTCTTAACCGTTCCTCGATTAATTTATGGGAAGGCCGTGAAACGTCCTATGATTTTGTCAGTGGTGTTTCACCCCCCGAAACTCATACTTCCTTCCCTTGGCATATGGAAGTTTAAAAAGACTCCTTTTTAACCTAATAAAAGCAACGCGGAAATCAGAATTTGGTGTTGGGTGTATTTCGCTGTATTGTGCGGCATTGGTGAAGTATTGAAGCCCAGAATTGATTGGCGGCTTCACGTAAAATAAAAGCATCAGGAATGCTGAAGACCTATGGGTAGATTTTCGCCGGCATGTTAAGAAGAAATAAAAGAGATACCGGACTACCACTTTCTCGACTTGTCTGCATACTTTGCTGGCGGTGTTTCGTTCGTTCGCCTTTTACATTTCGAGTATCCAAATTGCGTTTTTCTGTTCACCGTCGGGTAAAGGTGTCTGGTCAGCTTTAGTAGAAAGGGAAAGTACCTCACGGGCTTTTTCTTTCTCCGAAAAGGGTTATAGAAAATAGCCGCCATGGAATCGAAGACGTTAGACATGTAGCTCACCTTTTGCTGCGAACATAGTTATGTATCCAGCACCATGCCAAAGGCTTCGCGGTTGCCGGTTACACGTGCTTTCTCTTCTCTCTCTCTCTCTCTTTTCAGAGTAGTCACCTCTTTCACTTTTCCCAGCAATACTTTCCGAACGCTACAGAAGGAAAAGGTAACTCAGCTGGTTTTTGGCATAACTAAAAAGGGCTACCTCGAAAATGAATGGCCAGAACGAACATTTTATTCAACCGTCAGCTGTCATATTCCCTCTGTGTTGTGTTATTTCGAAGAAAAAGTCGCTTACAGATTTAAAGCAAATATTTTTGGGCTTCTCTGCATGGGCTGCGAGTTATTAATGAAGGGAGATTTTCAAAACGGAAAGAATTATTAGGGGAAAAAATGCGGACAGGCGAATCCTAGGTAGGGATAGCAATTCCTTGCCTTGCTTTCATGAATGGAGATTTTTCTGGTGAAAGTTTTACCTGTGCTTATGGCTTCCAGGCGTTTCTGGAGTTGTGTGCTAATGGCGAGTCTTCAAAGTTCGTTCGGCCCGGTTCACTTTTTTTTTTCTCTGAGGCTTTTCTTCCTTTTCTGTAACAGCATTTTTTAGAGATTAGGCTAGAATGTGCGCCGATATGTGCCGCATGCTTTTAGAATCTTAATTGTTTCCCTACATCCCTTCTACTTGGACAATGCATTGGAGAATCTCAGCTTCTTCGTCAGTTCTTTTCTTCCCTTTTTTTATTGCATAGCGTGAGCTTGATTCTTTTCCCTAAGTGTGACAGATGTAATTTTTGTACGAGTCATGTTTAGCGGAAGTATAGCTTCTTGGCGGAACATTGGGAAGAAACGGCATTGGTCAGATCGGAACTAAAGGAACTAGCATGCTTTTTATTCCAGCATACCTAATTTGTTAGATTCCATTATCTGAAATAATGATCTAGCAACTTTGTAACATTAGATGACCATGAGTACACCTCATGTGTGACTGGGCCTTTCATTGCCCAGAGTCGAACTTCTCGCTTTGAACCAACGCCAAAAATTCACATGGCTGTTAAAGAAAGAGAAAGCTAGGATATTGTCCAGTTTTCTGGCTTTCCCCCACGAGACAGACTGGCATTGTATTGATATGTCTGCAATACATTTCACACACACTTTTCATTAGCGCGCACATGACAGGAGTCTGAAGCAGTCTCATACGGCTATTAAGACGCAGTTTCATTCCTTTGCTTGATTTTTTTTTCGTGGAGTCACAACGAATGGAGTGAAAGGCAGGATATAAAATTAGAGTAAATAATGTTTACATGTCCAACGTCGTCAATATGTCACGCGTGACTAGTATATAGCACTTTTCCTTCGTTCACCACGGAGGGACCCGCCAAAGCCTTCCAACTGCTTGCGTTGTAACCAGGAAAAAGCCGGAATTGAAAAGTGAACAAACGAGAATGTCTCTCGTAGTTACGCAAAAAAAATATCTGATAAGACTTGAGCGTCTAAACCATAAAAACTAGGTGTCGTAATCATTGGAAATTCCTACAAATGGCGTCACACGATATTGTTCCACCAGGATATACTGGATATGGTACGCGATGTTATCATTTGATTTCGGGAGAAAATGATTTTATTACTCCGCGTTTTTGCTCACGTCGTACGTTTTTACAGACTCATAAGCCTACACGAAAAGCCATTTTAGAACAGTTTGGAAATTTACACAACAGATTAGGAAAGTTGAAATTTCGGTTTTCATTGATCGTGCTATATTCATTGTTGCGATTCAGGTAGCACACCGTGTAACAGGACAATGTGACCACCACTGACTAAATATGGTCTGTAGCGGAGACAAACGTATCCTTATTAGTTTTATGTAAAGTTGCAAAGCCTACTAGCTATACTGCTCATACCGAATACCAGAGTTCCCATGTTGACCGAGTTTTCAGTCTGAGTTATGGCTGTCTTGAAGCTCGGCTGTCCCAGAAGGCTGGAGAGCACTTGGGAGAGTAGTTTCGCTCTAGGGTTGGGGTCACAGGTGCCAAAAGTAAAAGACGAGTCCTATAAAGCCTCCTTTAGTAATTTATGCGATGGCTTTAGGACGTAGATAATTTCTGGGTCTACTTAAAAAGGCTTTGCAGCATTTCCGACCTGTTGAGTTTACCTAACGGGACAGTACATTAGAAATATCCACGTATGACCACAGACTGCGTTCCGATTGAGTGAACTTGGTGAAATAATACGACAGCGTCTTGTTGCGCAGAGGGGTATGAACTGCTAAGCCGCAAAAACTAGGCAAGAAGAGAGGCTCGGCTGATTATATTTCTGCCAGCGAGTGCCATAAAGGAGCCAACCTGTCTTTCCAGTCCGCATGGGCACCTGTGTAGACAATGTGCTGAATCAAGTTTCCTGGCGTCTGTCTTCTCGGCCGTGTTTGAAACTTTTTTCGCGTTACCTGTTTGCAACGTACGCGTAAATAGGACACAAAGAGTTGTGAACAGGGAGACATCCTTGAGTGGCCTCTAGGTTAGTGAAAATGGAGGTCTTTACAAGAGAGAAAATGAGACGACTGACTCGGACTCGAGCTATGGTAACCAATCGCGTAGACACCGGTCCTTCGCTCATAGAGGTAAAAACTGGTTGTGGCACAGAGTCCATACAGATTGAAGAGTGCGTTGGCTTTCCTTTTTTTTCAGACTGGGACGGTGTCGAATGCAAGGATCTCTTACTTTCACCATAGAGAATGGTAAAAAACGCATGTGTGTAGGGAATTGTAATTCCAAGCCGCTGAGCGGTAATTAACCAATGCAGTAATGCGTTTCGTTTGACCAGCATTCCATTATTGCTTCTCGGTTGGGTCTTCTGGGAAACGAGAAAAAATTCTTATTTTGCTGTCGAGAGTGTTAATATAAAGTATCAGCGTTGAATGAGACCAGTCATACAATAATTAGAAAAAGGTTGCTGACGCACTGTGGTTTAAAGGTTGGTATTAATCAACCTTCCGTTCCTCTGGCGTCCATGGTGCAGAAACCGTGATGATCCGTCCATGATCACAAGGTTCGACTTTTACATGTTTTATGGGATGGGAGTGAGCGCATTGCTTTGTTTTATTGATGCGCATTTTTTTTTGCGTTTCTTGCAGTTTAGCTGCAGAAATTTGATTTATCAACGTTTAATAGACATAGTTGTTGTAAACAGTGTTTAGAAAGGTTGCATTTTCGCCCCTGCTGTCGGAAGATTGTGGATTGGATAAGATTGATGTGGGTACACACGGCTTAATTCTGACGTTGTTTGGGGTGGGCAAAATTTGTGTCGTCGGAATTGACAGGTTGCAATCTTTGTCGGCATGGTGTATAGTTGGGGGTTTGACCTCTGGGGACTGACCTAACTCAGTACCTTTTAGAAAGCTGTAATCTCCAAACTTGATTCATGAATTTACCATGAGGCGGCAAAGAAGCATCCTTGCGTTTGTAATATATTCCCATTCGCAACCCGGATACCTATGCACGTGAGGACGTGGTGCGGTCTCGGGGGAAAATAGAGGGGGAAAAAAGGCCGCTTTTTCCATCACGCACCACTTTCTCCTGAATACTTAACTATTTTTATGGCGTACAAAATACCCGACCTTAGGTCATGAATCCTTCTTCGTTTGCCTTTTTTCCCACCAAACCGGTCTCAAATTAAAACTTACGAGCTTTTCTACACGCTTTCCTCTTGTCTTCGCGGATCCCATACTTGGGAAGAAACTCGAACTCTGTCGTTAAAATAACCTGGCCGGGCTATAGGGCTGTTTTGTGGGACTAAATACTTGATACGGTCTGGGGATGAAATTTAACGAATTTGACAAAGCTGAGGAAGTTCCCTGACTTGTGAAAATGATTTGTCAATAGATATCTCGTATAACTGCCTCTGTAGGTAGTGATTTCTATGTACAGGTAGCTATAACCTTAATACCTTTTGAGTGTCGACGCCGCCCTGTTTTGTACTCGTCGCAAGAAACTCTGTAGACGAGCGTGAGAAAGATGTACTACAGTGCGTTCCCGTTAACTGGAACACATCGTAACAGGTCAGTAGAATCCAGTTAAGCGGATTTGCACTAAATCCGAGGATCATTAGGTAGAATTAAAAAAAGCGGAGCACTAACGTCTTGTACTTTCATTTTCTGCCTGGCATGCTTGCTCTTAGCCAGGGGTTCTTCAACTTCGGGTCTGAGAACCTCTTTTGTCACGTCTGGTGAAAGCTGTAGTACCTCTCCTAGGGTATTAGCAAAATCATAGACTACTCGCCATGTCAAGTGTGTACTACAACTGAACAAAACTGTCCTTATTCCAGTACATGGACCCCCAACATCCTCCGCCAGCTTTTGTTCTTCATGACAGATACGGACAATTGTAAACTAAATGCAAGATTACTAAATCAAATTCTGAACTATTTTCAAAGTTACAAAGTTTCAAATTTTTAATAGTTAAAAATATTACATTGTAAGGTTAATTCAGTGCGTGGCATTCTAACAGGGTTGTTTTTGGAAATTCAGTTTGCTTTCAGGCTTCGAAGTCAGAGTCAATAACAGATTATAAACGAAATAAATAAAAAAGTACGAGAAAAATCGCGGGTCCCGTAAAAAGTGTACTAAAGCGTAGGATACGAGAAATTGCAACGAACAGACGAAGAAATAGATATGCAAGTAAAACGAGTTTGTATCTTACACGACTAAGTATTGCTTCTCCTAAACAATGGGATGAATACGTCGCGTTGTATGATGACTGAATGCGAAAAAGTTCAACTCAATCATTCTTTAGGTTAATGTAACTCCGTTCAAAAACAGAAAACGTGCTTTTGTTCGAATCAAATTCAATTCAAATAACTTGCATTTATGACAAGTTCCTCAGAACTAATTGAATAGTTGACCAGCTTTAGTTGCGACAATAAATCAATGTTGCAATGAACTGTCGACAGTAATGTAAAGTTTGCAGTTCCCATTAAACAAGTTTGAAACGTTTTTTGGAAAATATTTTTACTGTTGTTTCGAATAAAAGAAAAACACAACAATTGGAAGTTGTGCAATAATTGACCGTTGTTTGTGTTTGACGCTGCGAAGCAGAATGAACCCAGACAAGTGGATTTAACGAAGTTAACCGAGAAGATTTATGAATGCATCTACCCGTATTGTAAAAAGTACTTGCCTGATTGATTTTTCTTTCATAATTCGATTTGCAACGAAATCTCTGCTGAAAAATTTCTTCCAGTTTATTTTTTTCCTTTTATCTCTGAACGTGGAAAAAGTTTCATTCAAGCTTATAAATTTGTTCTAAGCTTCAGTACTTTTAGTTCGAATCTCGTCAGTACTTTTCAGGATCCACCATGTACTGAACAATTTCACCATCATGAAACTGAATAACGCAACGCCGTTGGTCCCTTATTGTGCCGTTTGAATCTTTACGCCCGGTACCGGTCCGAATAAGTAGTCGCTGGAACTGTATGAAATATCGAAGCTAATCGACTGTTATTCTGAATTAGGTAAAGAAAGTGTCTTTCCTTTTCTGGCGTGTGTGTACTTTACGATGTGAACCGCAAGACTGCTATTCCTATTAGCAAGCTTACCCCATTAAGTGGATTTCACTCTATAGCTTATCGTGGAAGCATTGAACGAAAAAGGCGGAAATGGGGTTACTGTCTTTACCAAAGAGACCGAAACTTCCCATGAAGGGCCAAACGAAACTGGCGAATTTACTTTCCGAAAGCAGGTACCGTTCAGTTCCACTACTAGCCGTAATACTTTGCCAAGGTGTCAGAATTTTTAGGAAAAATGATGGATAGAAAGTGGCAATTCTTTCCTGAATAGTCAATTGCAGAACCGAAAAATATTTCACAAAGTTTCGCTATTTAAAGCCAAAGGAATCTTGATAACTGGGAAAGAGAAACTGAGCCTTCATAAGGCTACGGTGCACTTAAGCGTGGTATAGGGGGATCACTTGCTAAACGGCGTCAGCCATTTCGTCAAAGCTACTCAATATTCCGTGAAACAGTCTCGACAGTAAAATTTCGAATCATAATATGTAGTGCACATCGTTGAGATTTTCTTTAAAAAAATCTCAGTCAATTTTTAAAAAGTGTTTCACTTATTTTTTTGCAGAAATGCAATTTCAAACATACGATCATTGCGATCGAATGTTTGACGGTTCAGTAGAGTCACTGTAGAAGTATTCATTTACCGACAACGGAATTCAAATCCGGCATTTAGTTTCGGAGTTGTCACCTTGGAAGTTTCAGGAAACTATCTAGGTAATAAATCTGACACTAACCGACGGACTTGAATCCTGTTGTCGCCGAAAAACAGTGCTTTCTTGTACCTTAAGGCCGTATATGTAAAAGTGCTCTTTCTCCCAAAAAGTTGAAATTCAATTCACATTTCACAAATTGACTAGAAAATTTTTAAAGAAAATCTTCATGATGTTCACTCGACAGTATACAATCGGAAACTTTACCGTTGAGATTGTTTAGTGAAATACTGAGTAGTTTCGGCAAAACTGCTGACACCGTTTAGCATATGATTTCCCCCATATCACGCTTAGCTGCACCGTAACCTTAATGCACGTGTGCTCTAAACTCGTGCGTCTGGACAGATTGGAAAATACAATATTGATACAATAGACCGAATTATTTTCGATGAACTATGAACTTCACACCCCTTAAGTCCGTTTCTGTGAATACTGCGAATTCTATCGATAACTTTTGGTCACGTACTTGATTTCGTTAATACCATCGCAGTCTTTCACCTGTTGGCAGTTCCTACTATCTTAAGATCATACAACTGTGTGATATGAAATATTTCAAATATGGGATAATTGCATATGTCCACGATTCTGTATATTTGACTATAGATTCTCACACATGGTTAGTATTACATTCTTCTTTATTATTTCCTCTCTTACTCGCCACATTCTGCTCACCGGAGTAGAATACAATGTAAATTAGGGCACACCAGATTTAGTTTATATGGGTCCAGGAAAACGCATGACTGAAGGCAGACTAGAACTGTGGTTGGCTAATAAGGACTTTTTCCGTTACGTACCCACAATTACCGACTGGTCAGACAAAAAAAAATCTCCCGATAAAAAAAATTCAGACCAAAACAACGAAACCTGAAAAATGAGATCTTGAATCATCACCAGATTACACACAATTTTTTACAAGAGTTCTACAGGGAAACCACCACCCGAGAAGTTCAGCATTCCAGCCATCCTTGATAACTCTTATTTTAAAACCGCTTGGCTTTGCCTCCAGGATTAGGTCGGCCAACTTTTTTTCTGCTTTCTCCTTCATCTGTCTCGCCGGGCTCTTCAGGTGCTGGTTCATCTTGGCTAGCACCCTCTTCCTTTTTATCTTCTTCACTAGGGCTGAATTCCGTCAGCTGACTGTCGCTCGTTGCAGATATGGGCTTCGCAGTCGGTTTGACCAAAGCGCTGGGCATAGCTAAGACATTTGCGTTCGTCGTTTCCTCCACCGATGGGCAGATCGGGATGCATGGTGGTAGGCCAGGTACAGGAACCGGATTGTAGCAATGTGGGGGTAAATAGCAAGTGGAACCGGGTCTTGGGGGTAGTGGGCCTCCTGGATAAGGTATTGGGGATCCGGGAAGTACAGCCGGCGTCAAGTATGGAGATTGCCCGGGAAATGCGCCTGGAGGTGGTGGCCCATACATAGGAGGAACGGGATTGGGACCAAACGGTATGCGTGGAAACAGCGAGAATATGAACTGAAGTTTACTGTGCAGCAATTGTGCTTTGGCTTCGAGAGGATTCCAGCCCGAGTAACTGTTACGGTCCCATCCTCCTCCATAATTTCCAAGAAAACTTCTCCCTTGGACCTCATTCGAGGTAGGTGCTTTATCAGGTTCTCCTTCCACTATGGCGTAGAGTGCAAACTTTTCACCCGCGTCTTCGGTGACGGTATCGTCAACAACTTTGGACAAGCTTTCATTAGGGGAAAGGCACAAGCCCAGGAGAAAAAGTAAAAATTTCTGCGGAAAACAACAAAGATATGTGATTTAAAAAAATGAAGGTAAAATAATAATAATAAAACATTGTGCACTGCTCATGTATATATCGGAGATTAAATTTGTTACAATCTAGGAAATGAACACGGCCACTTTACCTGTTTCATGATGCGAGTTGGTTTTCGTTGATAGACGAACTGTGATGCCGTTTTTCGCCCTCTGCCTTTTTATAGACAAATAATTTTTTTACTGCGCAAGTCTGCCTATGAATTCTGTTGGGTTAATTAAAGCGGGTTATTGAGTATTTGCATTACGAAAGAAAAATTCTTGACCCACTAAAAAGAGCCTGAAATTTGGGCAACAAGTGAAATACCAGCATGGTAACGTTTATGCGGGTTTTATTGATGCCGGATATGAGAAAAATACATCAAAGGGCCCAGACATGATGGAACCATCAGGTTTCACTTGGATTTCTCCATGGTTATTGCGAAAGCTGGAAACAATTTCGCTGGGAGGGAGCGGCGCGGCCAACGCGTTGCGGGGATTTGAATGCGCCGATTGCATCAGATGTAACACTCGCCCAACAACGTGTTCAATTTCACGATCAACGTCATTAGATTGAACAGGCTTCACATAACATGGGTTTGGCTGACACGGGCTTGTGGGATACGCGCGTAGGTAACGAACGCATAGAAGGAAAATCACTAACCGCACCTGTAATTAAGTCACCAAAATAGTTGAACGGATGTGGCTTCTCTAGAATTATTTTTCTATCCCGAGGTTCTACTTCTTGGGGTTTTAAAAAAAAACTAGGAAAAGAGACACCAAATAAGACAGAAAAAGTATGACAGGCTTACCGCTGACGAGCTTGGCTTCTTGCTCATGGTTAAACTGTAAATACCAAGGGTCAATGGTCAAGACTTTTGACCTACTTTTTGATGGTAGCATGAACAGATGGTTGAGTGGTAAACGACTGAGGAACTTGGAAACGCGAATCAGGAGATTCGTGTGAAAGGAAGGGAAACACTGGCAGTAAAATCGTCATTTTTAAAAACCCTTTCTTTTATCTCTTTTTACCCAGAAGTACAGAAACAGTTGTGCCATTTTCACCTTTCTTGATTGGTGGGTTCTGAGTCCCTGAAAATCCCTCCACCAAGATTAAGGAATTGCCAACTTTTGGGCATTGCGTCATCGGAAATGGAATTAGGAACTTTGCTCGCGACTTTTCTTCCGGATATACCAGTAGAATCCACTACCACGCTGTTTTTCGTCACGTTTCTCCTTTCTCCGTCAATGCTATCGATTAACCCTAGTTTGGTTAGGATTCGACGTTCAGCCGTCGTCAGTGACTTGGACAAACTGCGGTTCGGCTCGACGACAATTTCCTTGCTGTAATTCGTCGATGGCCGGATAATTTTCACGATAGTTGTCCGGCGCGAATTGCGGGGATGGACGCTGCTATTTCCGTGAACTCGCATTACATCGCTGGTCATATGGTTATGCGCTTGTTGTTGCAGGGCTTGAAGGTGGGACTGCCATTGCAGAAACAGGAACAGAAGGAGAAAAACATTCCGCGATGCTGGCCAAACCTATTTGAAAACTAACATTGTAGTTCCTTGAGGTGACCAAGTTTTAACTGGTATTAGCGGAAGAGCTGATTTCCTATTGATAATTCCTTTCACTGGAATGGAAAGTGGTCTTTAAACGGACGCGATAACGTGGTACTTGGCGGTTAGAAATTTCCCGAAAGCGAAACCTATTTGACATTGAAGATATTGGCAACATTTGTCTGCGGGACGTTCCGTTAGGAATAAGACACTTTCCTATGTGAAAAAAAAGTCGATGGGCGGCTGCCCAAAATTATCTGCTGCAGGAATGGCTATTTAAGTGCACTCCAGGGTTGGGAACGTTAGAAAGCTAGTGTCTTCTTTGACCTCACTTTCTAACGGTATGTTTTCGCGAGGAAAGCCTACCTAAAGCTATAGGGCGACTGGTTAACTGGTTTGTACAAAAAAAAAGGATAGGGAGGATACAAACTAAAATAGATTTACTGCGAATACTTGTGAAATTTTTGGCATTTCTAAGGGAAAGTAACGGAACTTTGGGGGGGTTGGCAAATAGGGGACAAAATGGCTTACCTGCAGCATGCTTCCTTATGATGCTAGACGAGTTACTTGGATTTGACTAATAGTCCTTGCTGAAAGGCATCGTCTGATTTTGTTAAGCGAAAGGGTGTGGCAAGGTTTTCCTTTCGTACTTTTTGTAAACCACTGTCCCTTGCAAATCCCGAATAACACGAAACTGGTTACAAAAGGGTGAACGGTTGAATCGAGGAGCCAGAAATATGAAACCAACCCTGTCCCCTTCTTAACGTGTTCGAATGTCGCAGCGCCCGTGACATGCTTTAAGGTTTTACAGTGTGCCGTTCTTAGTCAGGATTACGAAACTGCCCATGCAGTAAAATGACGTAGAGACTTCCCCAATCCTTTTCTACCGAGCCGCGTGAATCATGGTTTAGTCGTGACAAACTTGCCAGTTATGATGTCATCCCTGCTTACCGGGATGCTGCTTCTCTCCTAGCATTTCCAAGCGCTGTTAAATTTAGGTGACGTTTGCTGTGCTGTCGTGACACCGTTGACCGCACTGACCATACAAAACAAGTACCGAGGCAAAAGGGACGCGCGAAAATGGTAGAGAGACCTCCTCCCTACTTGTAAAGTATTTAACTAAGCGGAAAACTCCTTAGATAAGTCAAAACAGTTGTAAAAAATGAGAGGGCAACGAGCAAAGCTCTTCCTAATTCTCCAAAATAAATAAATAAAAGAATCCTAAAGTGTATGAAAATTGTACAGCTACCTCTTCCCTTTTTGTAAATTGTTAACTAGGTGGAAAACTCCTAGAGTAAGCCAAAACAGTTATAAAGGTGTGGGTCCAATAAGCATAGCTCAAGCCAATTCTCCAAAATAATTTGTTTTTCTTTAAAGAACTCCTAAAGTTAACGAAAATTGTACAGCGACTTCTTCCCTTCTTGTAGATAGTTCATGCCGATTCTCCGAAAAATAAATAAAAAACTGCTTAAGTTAACGAATATAGTACAGCAAACTCCTCCCTCCTTGTAAATTGTTTAACTAGGCGAAAAACTCCTATAATAAGTCAAAATAGTAGTAAAAGATGAGGGGGCAACGACCGTAGCTCATGACAATTCTAAAAAAAAGAAAAAAAAGAAATACAGATAAAATTCCCCACATTAAATAAAGAAATAAGTTTCGTTGAAGCAGAAAACAAACGAACTTCGAAAGTAAAAAAGACGCTATATTGCAAGCAAAACAAAAACAGCCAGTTTTTAACAACAAACGAACTTTGTTAAGCTAGGAAACAATTTGGGTTCACAGGTTAGAAGTAGCAACACGAAATCAATGTAAAATGGCACTAAACAATTTTAATAATGACGAGGCGGACCATGTGGATGTCCATGAATTCTTATCAATGTGTGACCGTGGTGTCCCATCCCGGGGCCGCGACCCCCCATCGCTCCGCCAAATCCGGGGCTTCCGCCGAACATGTTGGGGGCGTGCGGCATTCCTCCACGGAAAGGTGACGACGGAGGTGGGCGTCTTGAGTGAATTCGGATCAGCTGAGGGTTAGGCGAGCGCTTGGGTCGAGAAATCGCTGCTTCGTCGTTTTCAGAGTCTGGTACCACCAGGTCAGTTTTAATGGAACGCTTCCTGCGATCTTCGTTGTCTTCGTCCGCTTCTTCAGAGTTCGCCTCGACAGCAATCACGGATGGATCATCTTCTTCAACTTCCATGCGAGACTTCTTTCTGTCGTCGTAATCGTAAATTTTGACTACCAGAACCCGCTTTTTGTCCTTCTTTTTCTTCTTGTCTTTCTTGTCGCCGTCGTCGCAATCCTTGTCATCTTCGTCCTCCTTCGACTTGTCTTCCTTGGATTTCTTGCATTTCTTTTTTTTCTTGTGTTCGTCACTATCCGAGCTGTCGTCGCTGTCTTTCTTTCCACCATCCTTCTCTCCAGAGTCTTTCTTTCCGTCGTCCTTCTCTCCAGAGTCTTCGTCCTTCTCTCCGGAATCTTCATCTTTCTCCCCTGAACCGTCTTTCTTTCCATCGTGATCCTCTCCGGAACCCTCGTCTTTCTTTCCGTCATCGTCGTCACGACATTTGTGTTTCTTGGCGTCGCTCAAGTACTTGTCGGCTTCATCGCGTTCTTTCTCAGCTTCGCGTCGATCTTCGTCCGCTTTTTTCTGCTTGTCCTTCGCGTCGCGTAAGCGTTTGTCAGCATCCCGATTCTTCCTTTTCGTATCGGCTTCTCGTCGCTTAATTCGCGCTTCGCTGCGTGCCAGGTCTTTTCGTTTTTCGTACTCGTCTTCGATTTGCTTGCGTCGTTTCTTCGTGCCCCGGTCGACGTCCCTTTTATCCTTCCGACACTTCCGGTCAATGTCGTCTTTTTCTTTCTGTGCTTCTTCCTCAGCTTCTTCTTCGGCTTTCCGTCGCTCGTCGTCGATTTCCGCCAGCCGTTTTTTCAGGTCTTCGTCTCCGTCATCCGACGTTCCACCGGAACCATCTTCGTCATCCGACGTTCCGCCAGATTCATCTTCGTCACCCGATGTTCCGCCAGAACCATCTTCTTCGGATTCCGTACTGCTTTCCGTTGTGTCGTGGTACTCGGTCGTCGATTCCTCACTTTCCTTACTGCTCTCGGTACTTTCGTCGCTCCCGCCATTTTCGTTGCTCTTTTCCGTACTTTCGCCATTCTCCGAACTTTCCGTACTTTTGTCCGTACTTTCGTCGCTTTTTTCCGTGCTATTGCTGCCGTCTTCCTTATCTTCGTCGCTCGAATCGCTCTTCGAATTCGACTTGCTTTCTTCGCTACTGGAGGAATCGC
The DNA here is from genome assembly GCA_020615345.1 of Triops cancriformis. Lineage (NCBI taxonomy): Eukaryota > Metazoa > Arthropoda > Branchiopoda > Notostraca > Triopsidae > Triops > Triops cancriformis. Next base: position 15,797 of record JAHZNP010001136.1, read on the forward strand.
TTTTGCTGTCTGCGCTGCGGGGGTTTCGATCGGACGATTTATCATCAGAGTCGCTTTCGCTACTACTCGAGTCATCTTTGCCATCTGTGTTGCGTCGATTTTTTTTCGAAGAGTCGTCACTATTTGTATCGCTGGTACTCGGTGAATTGTTGCTAGTGTTGTCCGAGGCCTCAAGACACTTGCGTTTCGATGACTTTTCTTCCGATTCGTCGGATTTGTCGCGCTCTTCTCCTCTTTTGCCACCACAGTCGCTCTCGTGAGGCTTATCGGTACTAATTGCTTCGTCCGATTCGCCGCTTTCTGCTCGTTCCGTTGACCCGCCTTCGTCGCTGTTTTCGCCGGCTGCCGTATCGTCGCGCCGTTTCCTTGAACTTTCAATTAAAAATTCGTGGTCCGAGTCATACGGTCGGGATAAATGTTCGCTTTGGTCGTTTTCGATAAAGGTGTCTTCATGGTAAGGATCAAACACTTCTTCTTGGCCGGAAGTTTGAACTGCTAACTGTTCTTCTTTCACTGGCGTAGCTAATATGAACGTGCTCAACGTGAGTACCACAAAACAGCCATTAACAATCTGTAAAATTTTTAGTAAAAATTAATTGCAAAATTTGGTTTTTGTGGTTTGCTTGAATTCTTACTTGCAACGTCATGGTTGAGCTGTATTCACCCCGACGGTTTGGTATGGCACTGGCACCTTCGTTTGCACAAATTTAAATGATTCTTGAGTGAACAGGTACGCCAATTATAGGACAGATCGGCATCCGGCGAAACGTTGATCTGCCGTGTAAACTTTCTTCTTGCCCCATTTTCAAGAACTCAAGAACTACTCTGATATGCGCCCCCCCCATTCCATCTTATAGCGTGGTTCCGTCAAGATTCCTGGAAATAGGTGGTTTTCACTGACCTTACCTTGGTCAAGGCTATCCTCGGTTTCGAGAGTTTTTCAGATGCTGTGCCCTGTGGGCTATTTGCAGTAAAAACTTTAATGTAACGTAAATGCAACATTATACACATGACCTTGTTTATTTTAAAGTTCTGTCGAGGTTTTAAAGGTCTGTTTTTATCTTTAGTCGCAGGTAATCGAATTAGTTGACGGTAATCACTTTAGGTAGTTGTAATCCTTTTAATTGTTAGTAATTATTATGATTGGTTGTGATGATAGAGCCACGATTCATGAAATTTCGAGGTTTACAGATCGTTCTGAGATTCCAAATTGTATCATTGGCAGCTTCTGTTCACGGATGCATTCCTGAATTTCTGGATCGGAACTCAGGTGATGGGGTCAAGGATCGGGAACTGGAACGGGTGCAAAGAGGTAAAAACCAGTTTGCTTTTAATTAAAATCACCATTTTATAGTGGCTAGCTTTTAGTCACGGATGCATTCCTCAATTTCTGATCGAAAGTCAGGTGATGGGATCAAAGGTCGAGGAGTGGAACTGGTGTCAGAAGGTGTAAAACGATTTTGCTTTGGATTAAATTTCAAAGAGGGTGTAAAATAGTTTGTCACGTACTGCTGTAAAGGCATTCTGGTCTAATTCTGTCTGTAAAGGTAAGCTTTGCAATATGTTTTGTGCACGGAGTTATAAGTAGTAAAAATTCATTCCTTATGTGCTGCTAAAATTACTGAACCTTTAATGTAAAGCAACGGCAACGAGCTACGGCTCACGCCTGGACATTTAATAAATAAAAAAAAGTTACTTAACCTAGAATGGAATCATCGCTCGGTTAAAAATGCGGTTGTGTTTAATCCATAAGTGGCTTCATTCGGGAAGACTGTTTTTTATTTATCTCAACTTACGCATCCGAAGAAGAAGAAAAAAGGCTTCGCTGTCACTGCAATGCAAAAAAAGTGCTCTCGCTTAAAAACTTCGAATGTAACACTTTTTTTTCTGCGCTTCGCCTATACCAGTCCAATTTGTGCTAAGAGTTTGCCGCCTCTGTCAACGGAAGAAAACTGAGGCAGTCCTACTAGGCCAACATGATGAGATGTTTGTAATTAATAATAAAATAGCATATGAGAAGTTTTCCTAAGAAGTGTTCTGAAATTTCCTAGGTGACTACTGACAAAGTAAATGTCTGATTTGAATTCCGTTTTCGTTAAATGAGTTTTCGTTAACTGAACTTCCCTATCGAATGTCTGGAAGGGCAATATTTCAGTTTTCTGCAAGAAAACTGAAATATTGACTCGCTTTTTACGAATTGACTAAGAACTGTGTGAAGAAAATTCCAACGATGTGGACTAATCATTGTGATCTTATACTTTACTGTCGCGATTGTTTAATAAAATACAAAGTAGCTTTGGCAAAACCGCTGACGCCGTTTAGCATGTGATTCCCCTATCCCACGCTTAGGTGCATCGTAGCCTTAATCGGTATACACGGAAAGCCATAGAAATGTTAAAAGAACCAGCCTAAAGGTTTCTGAACTAGTTTTTTTTCCTAACTATACGAACCAGTATTGAAATAGGTAGGCCATATCCTTTAAGATAAAAACGGACACAGGAATGCCAAAAAGGGTCACCAAATACGTAATAATTTAGTTAATAAAAAATAAAACGGCAAACGTGCAGTTTTGCCTCTTGGACATTTACAGTGGTCAAATTCTGCATTTTTTTCTTTTTGCAAATTGACCACCGCCATCTTGGATACCGGTGATGCTTTTTCCAAGACATTAAGCATATCACATTTTTGCCTGTCACCCTGAACTAGTGCAAAGTAACGCATTCTGGTCACAAACTGGGTGACGTTCATTATATTGACGCTATAGTACAGTAGTAACGAATAATACATAATAATTCTGCAATAGGAAGGTGTGTTTTTATTCTCTTTTAAAGTCGGTGATTATTGATATTTTCATGAAGACACGGGATCATGGCGGAAATATTTTTTTTAAAGAAAACAAAAACAGGAGCATCCCCTTTAAACGGTACGTCAAAAACGTTACGCACTAAGCAGTATTCTTAAAAAAAGCGACCCCAGTTGAACTCCCTTTGCTAATACCACGGGAGTTGCGTGAGCGGTGTCCCGCCCCATCGACTTTCAAACGTTTCGTGACTCGCAGCGAAAGCTTTCCCAATGGCATGTCGTTTTGCTGGGTCTGTTTTTCAAGAGTACTGCACAATACGTAGCCCGCCAATGTTTGAAGAAAGTGTCGCAAAGAATAATTAGCGTGTACGGAATAGAGCTGGTTTGATTCGTACAGTACTTAGGGCTACGGTAAACCTAACCGTGGTATAGGGGAATCACGAGCTAAACGGAGTCAGCGATTTCGCCAAAATTATTCAGTATTTCATTAAACATTTTCAACAGTAAAGTCTTGGATTATAATATCTAGTGCACATAGTCGATTTATTTTAAAATATTTAGTCAATTTGTAAAACGCGAATCAAGAAAATCCGTTGGTTCATTTCGGATTTATTGCCTAAAGAGCTTTCTGAAACTTCCTAGGTGATTAATCAAATCTAAATGTCGGATTTGAATTCAGTTTTCGTCAAAAAAATAATTTCTGTTTAATGAATAGTTTTAAGCGGCCCTAATGAACTTTGCAATCACATGTTTGAGGTTGCTATTTTTTTCAAAAAAAAATTACTCGCTTTTTACAAATTTTCGAAGAATTTTTTTGAAAGTAGATCTCGAAGATGTGCACCAGATATTACGATCTTAAATTTTCCTGTCGAACTAGTTTAATGAAATACTGAGTAAGTTTGGCGAAATCGCTGACGTCGTTTAGCATGTGATTCCCCTATACCACGGTTAGATGCACCGTAGCCTTAAGCGCCAAAGATTCAAAATCTTTATTCAAGTTGTTGTCGCTTAAAACACTATTGTGCTGTGTGCCCATCACGTATTCTCTCTCACGGGCTAAGACCCTCTGCACGGGATAAGACGGAACTCTCTCCAGTCTCTCAATTTTAACAGCTGAACTAACAGCTATAAGGCAAACAGTTAACTACCTACCGGAACAAGTACCTGGGAATTACGTTAGATTGTAGGATTCCCAGCAGCGCCCAACCTACTGAAAAAGTTGGGAAGCAGAAATTACTACCAACAGACTCAAATAATACAAAAAGAATTTAAAGAGCTAAAGCGAAAAGGTTATACGGTCTAATCTCACGGATTCCAGCTCACACAGAAATGTGTGGAAATGAGCGGACAAGGGTGGCAAGATTTTCAAGTTCCAATTAGAAAAATACTTTAACACAACGCGAAATAATAATGATAAAAATATCGAATAGAATGTTTAGCCCATAACATAGACAATAATTTAAACTCAATTCTGGGGAAGAAGAAAAGCGAAGCAATGCTACTACCTAGAAGTGGATATGAAAAAGTTGAGAAATGTCTCCACAGATTTCATTCTAAAGATAATTCGACTTGTAGAAATCGTGAAGCGAAGGAGGAAAGCATTTAACGCTTTACACTAGAATGTCGCAGTTTCAGCGTAGAACGGAAAAAATATGGGTTAAACTGCACACTATGAATCTCTCAACCGAGTTGGAATAAAAACTTTGATTCAGAGAAAGAAACTTTGATCCAAAATCCTCTCATTAAATACCCCAATAAAACGAAAATCGGATAATTTATTTAACCAAAGCTTATTTGTAACTTCAGAACAATTAGTTATTTGAATAAAGCAACAACAGAGTTTCAAAGAAAGCCGAGGACCATAAATGGACACTATGTGACCTAGTTCGTCTAAATACACTACCAACCAACGGCCGTTTGCTATCGAGAATTGTACTGAAATAGTCCTATTCTCCCACGAATTTGCTTACATAAAGTAGCCTATTTCAGGAAAGTCTTTTTTACTGTCTGAAATGCGTAGTGTAAATGAAAAATATAGGTTAGGAAGCAAGATATTTACAAGTAGATCTACTTTACATTACGTACAGTACAGTAATCGAAAAATCCGAAACGGAAAGGAGACGCGCCAGAAAGTTTAGATAAAAGCTTCATCCCAGTCCAACAGATGGCGTATAATGCTTCTAAGCCGTGAAAATCTGAAGTCTCGTGTTTTAGTTTCCTCAAAATAATAGTGCATTTTTGGACGTTAGTGCAAATCATCTTTGATTGTTGCTCTACATAAAACAGCTAGACAATGTTTCTAAACTTGAAGCTTCTGCTGCAATGAGAATATCAGTAAGTAATTGAAAAAATATTTTTCAGTGTTCCGCGTGATGCCGCTTTGCCTTTCGTCAGTAGGAATTTTCGATCGAAGCCTTCGGTATACTAGGGAAGCAAACATCACGGGAAAAATTACCTATTGTTTGGGAAGATTAGTGTACGAAACAGGGCAGATTAGACCTCAGTTCCTCCTGCAAGTTATTTTCATTCTTAAATTATTCAGCAGACCAGGGATATTCAAATTTCATATTTTTTTCCGTCTTCTAAAAGAAGCGTTGCTTGTAAGCGGCGTCACCAAGTGGCCAAGCAATGAACTTCGCGTCCTAAGTTACTATACCATTTGTTCGAACTTTAAAGCGGCATTGCGCCACCAGTAAATGTTCGAAATATCTCCATAAAATCTCTTATGTGCTGGGTGTCTCTCTTACTCTCAAATGTTTGTTATTGATAACGAGTAAATCAGAGTTTTCAGGGTTGGTCGCCTAACCAGCACGAAATTCGTGAGATCTCCTTTACGTAATATTCATCTGGCATTACAATTTACTACTTGTTCTAGAATACAACAGCTGAGTCGACCATGTGGCAACAAGAAAGCAGATCGTTGAAAATCACTTGGTAAAACTTTTTTACCTAAGAACTAATGTCGAGATCGCCTCGAAAATATTTCCATCTCGTACTATAAAAAACAATGGCCACCGCCTTACGACGCAGTACGCGCCAACCGAGAAGAAATTAATTTTGCGTTCATTAATATAACTAGAAATTTATTTAACGTATAGTTGTTATAACACACAAAAACAGTGCGGGAAAATTATCCATGCCATATCAACAAACAAAATCTTTCCGACTTGCACGCAAATCACGAAGCGTTATTTTATTGCGGTTGCTGAGCAGGTGGAATGGCTATCTTGGTGTTCTTGTCACGACTGAACGTTTCTTTGATTTTTTCGCCTGCGTTGGCAGCGCCTTCCTTCGTGGCGTCCCAGCCTTCCGCTACCTTCTGCTTGGCTTGATCAAGTGTTTCACGGCTCTTTTCTTTCGTTTCTTCCCATTTTTCGCCAATGCGGTCCGCCGTTTCGGATGGAACGATGGTCGCCTTTTCCCAGCCCGATTTCAACTCTTCAATGAAGGTCGGCTGCGGCTTATTCTCTCGCTCCTTTTGCTGTTTGTACATGATTTCAAGTGCGCCTTGCGGTGGAAGGCCCTCGGAGCCACTCGAACTACTTCCTCCTCGATTTTGCGGCCTCGGCGACTCTCTTTGCTCTTCGGCTCGTCTTCGAATGCGTTCGTGAGCCACTTGCTCCGCTATACGCTGCGATTCTTGGACGGCTCGCTGGGCCACCGAATCAGCCGGGTACTCGACGTGATGGTAATCATGGTGAGTCTCGATCGGCCGATGTGAATGCTCTGGTTGTCCAATGTGGAACACATTCTTCGCACCTTCCTTGAGCGTCTCCCAAGTGGACGGCTCCTTGCGTTCGTTATCACCGTAAATTGGATCAAACGGAGCTCCGAACGCTGTCGCAGCGAGGAACACAACTATCACAGCAACCTAAGTCCCACGAAACTCATTAAGCTTCCTTTTATCTACGCAAACAAAGCGATGTAACTTACTTTCAGCTCCATGGCTAAAAACGGTGCACGATTTAACTTAAATGTCGTTTGAAGGTGTCAACGTAAATTTCGTTTGAAGCTTTCAACTTAAGATTTCGTTTGAAGGTTTCGACTTAAATTTAACGTGAGGTTTTCAAGATCCTTCGTGTTTTGTAGAGACGGTTTCTAGAGTGACAATGCTAGTGTTATTGGAGTGTGTGTCTGGTTTTAAGCGATTTTGGCCAAAACGTAGGGCAGCCGTTTACTCTATTTTTCTAGGGAAAAACGGAAAAGGAGGGAGGGGTCACCATACCCGAACTGCACACACACTCATGGTACCGTTCCTGGGCTTACAAAACCAGAACCTTCGACGTATAGGTTCCAGGGAAGGCAATTAGCCAGTTGCATTTCGAAGAATTGGCTTTCCTTTTTGCTGTTTGTAGTAAATCACACTTGAACAGGTGTGTTTTTTCCCCTCACGTTTTTCGTCAAAAAGGCAAGACCGTTTTCCCGAAACTCTTGCTCAAAACCCTTTGGACAGCGCCGTATGGCACAAAGTGTTTGTTGTGACTGTGATTAATAAGCGAATTCTAAGCAGACATTTTCCTCGTGGAAAGAATTATTTTTTGTTGACTCGCAATTTGCCAGAGTTTACCGTTGTACTTATCCAAGCTTGTCATTGCAACACTGGGTAGCAATTTGACTGGAAAGATAAAGATGAGAAGCGCTGTTTTTCAGTTCCCCTTGTTGCATTGGATAGCTGGTGGCAGTCAAAGAAACACAGCCAAAACAATTACGAACTTACCGTGACCCCCTTCGAGGAGTGTTGGTTTAATGGATCACGCTTTGGGGCTTCTGATTGCTCCGTCGTCGTATTTTCCATGAGTTTTAAGAGCTGAGTTGAGGAAAAAAATTTAAATAAAAAAAGGATAGCGAAAAACAAGTTGTTTGTAAGCTTACTGCTTAATCGACGCATTAAAAAAGCCAAGCGGTTGAGATCGGGTGTGTAATGACTAGGGAGAGTTGGGCATTTTACACTTTCGTGGCAAAGCCCATTTTAAAAGGTTCGCATTTTTAAAAATTGGGGAGGAAATAACTCGACGCCCCAACTTTTTCTTATGGCATGAACGAACCAATGCGGGAAAAGGCCGACGACTGCCGGTTCCATGTGAAGAATATAAATTCAACACTAGTTAAGCAATTTAAGTTGAGGCAAATAAAAATTCCGTTGGTGCAATAGAAAAAACAGTCACGCAAACGCTTGCATACTCAAAAAACCTGCCCAAGGACACCATTACAACTTCAGCATAGTAATGACTTTATTAGGCAGCAACGGGTGGTACAGGCGGGGAAGCAAGGGGGGGGGGATGATAAATAGCCACGAAAAGAAGAAAAGGTGGGATAAAAATGGCATTTGTCTGTTTATGTGACTGACGCAACTTTATGGATTATCAGAGTTAAGACTTTTTGTTAAATTGAATTCAGGGCCAAGAAAGTTTTCCGCTCTTCCCTTAGTGGAACATTGAGCGTAAGGAGGCTGAAGTGGCTACTTTGTGACTACTTCAAACATGAGAGTAACCACATGGCTAAGAAGTTGAAAAAGACAGACCACTTACTTTTAAGTGTCTCAAGTTGTAAATGTAAGTAAAGATGGGTTTTCATGGCGTTGAAAGGTTGACTCAAGAGAAACAATGCGTTACTTTGTCTAACGGCAGTAATAGTGGGTCGGGAAAAGAGGAGTGCGTGTTAGAAAAATTTCCGAATACGCCGAAAGGTTTTGTCGGAAAAATTTCCGAAGATATACATTTTTAGAAATTCCTGGATATTCGACATTTTTTTATTTTTACTTTATGAAAGTGATGGTCTTATGAAAGGTAAAAAAGGGAATGAAAGAAAAGAGGAGGAGATAGTTGCCTGTAGTTTACGACCGTCGTTGTCCCGAGAGATAAGAATGAAAGCTGCGTAAATTCGTCTAGTGTGCGTAGACGGGTTTTTCGGATGTAAGAAGGCGTGGCCCTTATTTGTCAAGATGTATCAGAATTTGTTGAGCAAATTTTCCCACCTTGTTTATTTTGATAAATATTTAGGTGATAAGTCCGTAACTAACCGACGCATTTCAATCCAGTTTTCCCCATTACATTAGGAAAACGGTACTTTGGTTGCATTGATATGTTGAGGCCGGTTATTTAAAAATGCTCTTTTTTAACGAAAAACTCAACAATACGTATGACAATTCAAAACTTTACTGCTGAGATTGTTTAATGGAACAATGAGTAGTTTTGGCAAAATCGCTAACACCGTTTAGCGTGTGATTCCCCTATGCCACACTTAGGTGCACCGTCGCCTTAAAATAACTATATGATAATTTGGGGCGTAAGGGCAATCTGTACTCAAACCGTTTTACTTCCATTTTTTTCAAAAGAATAATACTTCCAACTACTTGTTGTTTTTGTGCCGCGACGAAGCTCTTGGCACTAGTAAAGTTACTGCAAAGATTGGTTAGTTAAGCTTTGAAATTGTTGTTCTGTATCTTTCGCTTTGAGTTAAAAACAAATTTAATACTTTTTTGAAGACTAACTATGTAAATAGGAAACGAAGACCAAACTAGTCTTTGGAAACGTAGAACCCCTTTCGCGCAATGATAGTAGTGAAATCAGATTTTAGTTATTCTCTCATTTCATCTTTTTGTTATTTTCTTACTGAAATATTCTGCCAGGCAGTTTGTGTTATTTACCTATTTTAATATTTATTGGATCATTTACATGTTTGGGAGGGGTAAGTAGCTTGCGTAGGCTCACGCCTGTTGCCGCGCGCTTTTTTTATGACCGGTAGGCTTTCGACTGTTGCCACTCACTGTATTTATATGAACTTTTTACATCATGACTTTGTTTTCATGCATCTATAGCACAAGGGCGCTGTATTTTCATGTACGATTTTACAGTACAGTCAGGCCCGTATCCAGGATTTTGGTTCGGGGGGGGGGGGGGGTTACAGCCTGTACCACACCAAAATTCTGGTTTTGGGGAAGGGGTACTAGTAAATAAAATATTTGTAATGCAAACAAAAGAAGAAGAGAGTAATACTGTGTTTCTAACATAACATATACAATCTAATTACTGTGACTTCCGTATATGTGAAATACATAATATGTACAGTATTGATACCACAATCGA
>JAHZNP010001137.1:0-25667 GCA_020615345.1 Triops cancriformis
TGGTTCAAAGCTTGTTCACTAGAGTCTTGAAGTAAATAATATTTACCTAACGAAATTTATAGTCTTAATAATAACAAAAGCCATATTCGTGAAATTTTTCTTTATTTAAAATAACTAATACAAAGGATCCGCCATTTGTAAACATCACGTGATTCCTACCTTGTCCAATATACAAGGGCCCATGCTACTGCTATTGACGTCATGATGACGTACCAGGCTGGTCCTAACCTGGTGTCGTACGCTGGTGCAGCGGTTGTTTACATTCCTTTCAAACATGGCCGAGGCTGAATTTTGTTTTAAAGCATTTTAAAACAGATAACTGAAACAGTGCTCTAAAACCTTAAATTGAGCTATGAGATGCTAAAGGTTTTCCACGGCTGAGTCTAAAATTTTTCCTGAGCTACAAAAACATTATACACTCATAGAAGGCGCTTATTTAACAACTTACCTTGTCATCCGAATACATACGTAACTCAAAAATATAACTCCTTATTTTGTGAATGGGATTATTGCTTGCATCATATAAAAGAACCACGGCTCCTCACATTCGATGTCACTTCATGAGCTGGACAACTCATAATTTAAGAAATCATAAGAAGTAGCTTCTGTTAATCTTCAGAATTCATATTGGCGCCAAGCGAATGTGCACCGAAATCGTCGCACTGCCAAAAAAGTGGGTGCGGCAAAAGTTGCATTGTTTTGCACTTTTCCGTGCGCACCTTGCAAATGGAACGCTAGACGGTTCTTGCACTGGCACGAGAATTCCAAAAGGAACGCTGTCGCACTCCATGCGTGCAAAAAAAGTCGCACCAGTGGAGCAAATGGAACTCGCTATTAGAAGTCTGGCTTCTAAACTTGCAGTCCGAGACCAAGGATCCTAGAAACAAGGTTACCTCATGGGGGAACTTTGAATTTGAACTCGCCGAGAGTGCTACGTCAGTCGGAGCAGTGCCAATCAGCGGCCTCCGCCGAAGGCATGGCGCTGGAAAGGAAAACAAACTTACAGTGGTGTTTTGGTCTTTAGTCCCAGGAGTTGTTAGCATAAAATGTAAAACATGCATGCCATTATTTATTATTGCACTGAGAGATTCTATTTCTTTATGACATGGGTTTTTATGGATCTCCTAGCTTGTAATTTTCTTCATTTTCTTGCACTTTTTCTACCTTCGCTTGTAGAGGTTTTGGATAACTGGCTACCTAAGCCTTTTTCTCTTTCAATCATTGTAAAATTGCACCATTTGATCCTAGTGAACGTCCTAATACGAATTATCACTTCCTTTGGCAGTGCAGGGAATTTACTAGAAAGTGTTGTGTTTAGATCTTTTTAAAAGTAGCGCATTAAGTCTGCTCCGAGTGACGTCATCAGCAGATGGCTTTAGCTGCTTCCACACGAAGGCGCGAGCTGATGGGGTAACCTTGTTTCTAAGAACCTTGGTCCGAGACTACTTTTAGGAATAGGGGTGTTTCATTAATGTAAACTCTAATATGCAGTGACTGCAATTTATTTATTTCCATTTTTCGTCGTTTTATTTCCTTAATACAAGCAATACAGAAGTCTTGGGTCATTCAGTGGATCCGAACACCTTTTCAACCACTTTCGAATTCAAACAGCCCTGGTTTTTCCCTTGAGTGCGCACGCGCACCTTTTACTCACAAACTAGTGAGAGGGGTGTCTCAGTGACATGTTAACTAAAGTTGGTACTTCTTAACTTGAATTCGAAGTATTTATTCCACGCTGACAGATGACCGATCTCGTTGGAAATTATCGTCATTATATGCGTTACAATTTCCAGGAATGTCTCTACGGTTCGGAAATGACTACAAAATGTGTGCAATTTATGGTCCGGGTGCCGTAAAAGAATCCGTGGTTAGGAAACGGTGTCCGCTGTTTTGAAGTGGAAATATTTTTGTCAAGGTGGTGGCCGACCGAGTCTCCATTAAGAGGCCAATCCGGACCAAATAACGACTCTGATGGAAACAAACCCACTTCTCACAAGTCAGGAGATACAGGAGATTGTTGATTTATTACAATAAAGCTTTGTGAATCACCCCAAATCTGCTGACTACGTGTAAAGAGCGGACGCGCGGCTCCCGCATGATCTCAGCGACAGGACCTGGAGCAGCGCGTGAAGGCGTGCGACTTATTGCTGAATAAAAACAAGAAGCGTACTTCTTTCAGGAAGATGATTATCGGAAGTTAAACATGGTTGGCCTACAATAACACTACAACAAACACATCTCGAGGATTAACGGACAGACGTTCACAAACCATCCCTAAAGCTAGGGTCCACCGGAAAAATGTGAATCTGTACTTCTGGTGGAATTTTAAGGGATTCTTTTGATATGAGCTATTCCTAGAAGGCCAAACATCAATGTCGACAAATACTGCAAAGAATTAGGAAATTTGAAAGATGCCATTGCTCAAAAGAGTCCAGAATTAGTCAACAGAAGACGCATAACCTTTCACTACGACAACGTCCGGCGACACACATCTTTGCGGACCTGACAAAAACTGTTGAAATTTTCCTGGGATGTTCTAACAGCACTCTCTTTACAGTCCTGACATTACTCTATTACATTACGGTCTTTCCCGCTCTCTTTAAAATTCTTTTCAAGGAAAAAAATCGTAAATATGAAGGCCACATAAAAGCACCTCGATCAGTTTTTTGCACAAAAGTAGAAGAAGTTCTTGGACAAGGGAATCTTTGATCTATCCAATCGTTGGGCTAAAGTGATCGAACAAACTAGTCGAAATATTTATGGGAAAAAAACGTTACGTAAAGAGAAATTCTTTTTCAAATTATCGCTGAAAAGGTGTTCGGAACCACTGAATGACCCAATATAAGACACAAAGGCTTAATACAAGCCAAAAGAAAGGTAGCAAGCCCCCTCCCCCCAACAACAAAAAAGCATAATAATCTAAATAATATACAGACGGCAACGAGCAACGCTCACGCCGTTAAATGAAAAACCCCACTAAACTACATTTGAAAACAAGTCTTTACGAAAAAAGAGCAGCTCTGACATGGTTGATGGCTAGTATGCTGGCTAATATAGTCGGCCCATTGGCGCGTTCGTCGCTTTTTTAGAAGTTTGTCGTTCAATTTGCAAGCCGACACTTACTGAACTAGAAAAATAAAAGCCAGAGACTTTGATTAGGCATTACTTGCAGTCTCCTAAGTTTGTTTTGATAGATACTTAACTCCGAAATAACACTTTTTGATACATTAACCGCTGTTAGTTGGTCTCCTTGGACTTCTTGCGACATTCTGGTGCACGATTGTATAGGCTACATTTACTTTCATTGTTGCTTTTTCCTATGTTCATTATGAAAAAAAAACGCAGAAACATTGAAAACTGGAACTGCTAAATATATAGCCTTTTTCTCTCTTTTACCCCGTGTCCGCATTCTGAAGCAGCCCTGAAGAAGGTGAAAACTGCAGCTGCCAAAAGTGCAACTTTTTCTTCTAACTTTTTTCTTCTATACGCTTTCTGATGGTGCCCTTCAGAAATTGCAGCTTGTCTGCAGTAAATGAAGCAATTTAAGTTGCGGTTTTCGTACCCATTTTTAACAGTGTACTGATGATTTCATTATTCGCTCTTATTGAAGCATATCGTTAATTATTTGACACTCCTTAAGATTTTATCCTTCCTTCAGATTTTATCCTTAAGATTTTACCAGGTTAAATTTCAAACATGAGTCGCGAATAAGGTCTTTGTATGTAATCTCATCCAAATTATGGCGCTGGTATAGTTCACTCTGAGTGACAGGAGCTTTTAAAATTTGTCATATTTCCTATTGAAAACCACCGCCTCAATGCTGTTTAATTATTGACCACCCTTCACCTAACTTGAAACAACCATTTTTTTGCATTCGGTATACGATGTAAATTCATACACAGTGCATGCTTATGTTGATATAAAAAGTGTACTTTTAGAAAAGTAATACCAAACTGCGTAAGACCTCTCCGCGGAAGGTTTACTCTTCGTGAATCTAGGTGTCAGGGATGATCTGAAAAGTTATTCTAGCACTCGCTAGAGGGCGAAGAAAATGCGTCCCTTCGTAGTGAAGCTGCGTAAAAATAGTTACACACTGGACGATTTCTTCCTGTGAAAAGGGAACGGTAGTGAGATGTGGCTTATCCGCCGGTCGATGTCTGTCGAGCGACACATCCTTGATTAGTAAGGAGAGTATGAGGTGGTAAATTTGACAGTCAGCAGATTGGTCTAAATGGGAACAACCCCACGTAGTATATCTTGTTACTTGTCTCGTACACACGTGTCACCTTTTTCTGGCTGTCTTTTCCCTCTCACCCCTCCCCATATACCCTATTTTCGCTCCTTTCTGGTCTTTGTGAGCTCTTTGTCAACTGGACGTTTCCGCAGCGCTAATTACTGTCAGTAGAAATTTCTGTCGGTTGAGCAAGCCAAAAAGCTCTTGAAGAAATGTAGTAGCTTACGCTAGGAGAGGAGAGCGCGACACTCTTCTTTCTCTCCGCCTCCTTAATTCAATGAAAGTTTCGCACCAAAATGTTTGCCAGAGCTTACATTTATTCACTCTTCTCTTTTCAAGCGTGAGGCAAGCCAACGACAAAGAACTGTGTATTAACTTCAAAGCTTTGAACGAAAACTTTTGATATTATTAAAAAAATCCCTTTTTTACGTGCTTAGAAGAACTTAACTTCTTTCCCCATTTCTACGCGCAAATGAGTATAGGTCTTATGATTTGTATTCAATGATTTCTTCACTCTGCTACACAAGTTAATCGCTTGAGAGAAAATGAGAAAAGAAACGAACGTTTTTTCTCTCTGCTTCCTCCGTCGTACAGTAGGCTACCTTATAAGGAAATGCTTCGTTAGGAGGAATTACCGTTAATTGATTTCTTTCTCCCTCAGACGGTGAGGAAACTGTACCAGTTACTTCGAGTGCTTTACCATGACAAAAATGCTATTTCGAAATAGCAGCTGTTGTTATGGATTTTAAAGAAATGACGGCAAATATGGGGGCGCAGCAGGGAATTCCAATTCCGATTCCAAATTGAACGAAACTAGGATGGAAACTTTAATCAGTTTCACACTTCAGAAAATTTCTCACCAGGCGGTCTGTTGGCTGACAAAACGTGATGGTATTGTTTGTCCTTTTTTGCATTGATAAAAAGAGCGAGTCAAGGAGCAGGTGTTGCATAAGTAGGCGTGACTACGATAATTTCTTCGCTAAAGGTGGGATGGTCCTGGTTCTGAAGACTGTAATATCTCTAATCTTCTCGACGTTTTAGTTGCTATACATGTGCAATGCGCGCACACACACATTCACTCTCCCTCTCTCACACATACATACACCGCAAGGACGCGAAGGGTCACGCGACATATATAAGATGAGTTTTCAATCCGCTTACTTCCTCCAGTGCTATCGCAACTTCCATGGAACACGCATCTTCCTAACGAAACAGTGAAAAAAATATTCCCTGGATAGAAATTTCAGCATAGTTACAAAACTGAAAACAAAAACTGCTTAATTGGTTTGAAAACTATTGCTGAATAAAGTTGCGTTGATACGTAATGTGTGAAACGGGAAGGTGCACTAGGTGTTTAAAATAATAGGAACAGAAAAGGAACTAGCGCCAAGTGAGAAAGTAGTGCGAAAAATCGATTCATTTAATCGTTATCAACGCGAATAACGACTTGTCGTTTGGACTAAAAGTAAAGCCAGTTAAGGGTGGCTGCCTGGGGCAATATGTGGTCACCCGGTCTGGGCAGGAAAGAAGCAACAGGCCTGTTGGCCTCGGGGCATCCGGCCGTAACCACAGTGGAAGCTCCGCGATTGCGACGAGTCTTTACGACTCACGCTTGTCGTAGGCGAAAGAAAGAAGAACCGCCGATACCCTTGCGATTTTCGATGGCGTCACTCATGAAAAAGCCGTTGGGAATTGCTCATTCGGTACCTCTGGGTCCTACGTATCTGAACATGCAGCCCAGGTAATCTATTAAAGGGGTGTACAATGATAGTAAATTGGGGAGGATCCTTTCCTCCGATCGCTTACTTTCATTGAATCGGGAGATGCCTTTGTGAGGACTAATGAGAATTATCGAAGAAGCAGCGTGTTTTAGGGAGGTGTACAGTATTTACGACGGGAATAACAAGGAATAAAAATGCTTGGAAGAAAGCAACCTTCGCAAAGCGATAAGTCCCGAAACAAATGAACACGAGCGTAAGGGAGGAATTATGTTACTGCGTAGAGGAATTTGCTGCACTTTAGAATGTTAAAAACTCCGAAATCTCAGGTTTAAGATACAGTGTGTGGGACAAAAATTATTCACCACTAGAATGTTGCCCTTTCTCTGATTTCCATCTTTCGGACTCTAAGAAGTGGCTATTGCACAATCCACAGATTTATGCATGAATCTTAAGATAATTATCAAGTTGAGTCCGTTGAATTTGCAAAGTTAAATAGTTAAATACGGTAGTTGCGAGCTTTCCTCGTCGCTTGTCACCGAAATTTGGTTGGGATAAAAAGAATTATGTTTATTTAGTTCATTATTTTTTAAAGTTGGTCCGGACACTGCAAAACCTTGATTAAGTTCATGAGGCTAGTTTACTTTCGTGCAATGGTCGAATAAGTTACCCAATCAAATTGCGGTTTGCGAACTCGCTCAAGCAGCTTGTTAGATTTATTGGTTTACTTCTCTTGCGTGTTAACGTCGGTAGTCGGCCTTAGGAGGCTTGATTAGACTTTTGTGGATTCCCGCATAAAGTCTTTTTGTGGCCAAGAGTCCGCTAGTAAGTACGCTACATGTAGAGGAAACCCTGTAATACAATTAGGTATTTTTCTCGCGATTAGATAGGTTTTGTGGATAAAGCAGAATTTTCCTCCAGTTTCTATGTAATTTGAACGTCTTTAGACCTAATTAGCTTTTGGTAAACATTTGCTGACAACATTGCCGCTTTTTGCTCTAAAATTAGCGCTTCTTGTCGGATGATGACGATGCTGCTTTGTGTCCTAAATAAAAAATTTGTTCGAAGTATTGTATATCAGTTCTGTAATCGAGTACATTTCAAGTGTAGTTATTCTTAAGCTGTGGTACGGTAGCCTGTATTGAATTTGATTACATTACCTGGCCTTCGAGCTTAGGCAGGTCGCAATTGTTTACAAAAGCATTGCTCTTAATTATGGTCTGGAAGAAATCCACAAATAATTTCTTGGTACCTGGGAGAAAAGGTGTAAAACAAACAAAGATTGAAGATATTTTGCCAGCTTGGTCTGTCCTCTCAAAATACATTTATTCCCATTTGCCCTCTGGCAGCTGTTCTAGAGCTTGCGAATTCTTTTCGGTTTTTGATTTTTCTCTCCTGCTAGACGAATGCCCAGTATCAATCTTATTTCTAATAAAATGTGAATTGATTAAATGTGTCGGCAACTTTACAAGCAGCAGCAAGGCAAGTGGGATTATTTCAGCCCTTTAAGGAATGTTTGCAAATATTTGTTGGCTTAGCAATTATGTAACGAAACCGTCAAGCTCAAGGCTAAATAACATAACATTTGCTTGCGTTCTCATTGACTCTGTTTGAGGCCGTGGTGGAGGTAAGGGGTTATTCTGACCTAGAGCATAAAGGCTTATGCCTATGCTTCATTTGTGTTCCTCTGGGCCTACCTGCTGTCGTTTGTCAGCTAGAGGCGGAGACAAAAAGCGTTGTTAACCACCTAAAGTTGTTTACCATCTGACAACTTGCTCAGCCCTCTTTTTTAGTCCAACCCTTTTTTGTCGATGAAGGTGGAGAGATAGCTGGAACCAGGGAAAATGTATTGTTTACCTTTCCCTTCCTTGTGACTCAATTATGCAGCTCTTATGCCCTTATACTCTAGGTGAGAATAACCCCTAAGGCGCTTATGACCAAATAAGACGGAGAGCTTGTGTGGATGATAGCGCAAATACGTCTACATCACAAAACTTTTGTGACAGTCACTTGTTCCCGAGGATCGTTTCAGTTTTTCTTTTTTACTTGCAAAAATTGGCTTAATTTTTTTTTCTTAGCAGAAAGAAAATCAAGAGAATTTCGACGCTATTGCATTACACTAGGCATTTTTATGCAAAGTTTTGTTGTGACATTTTTGGGTAAGCCATTCCGGAGTTAATGGCCTTAAAATAAAAGTCAACATTAAAAAAACTTTCAGGACAATAATTTGAAATTTGAGGACAATGTTTGAAAAAGCTGAGTGACTTGAAATCTTCAAATATAGAACTTTTACCCTCAAAAATATTTGGTACGAAGTTCAGTGTGTAGGCCTATTCGAAATTGCCCGGCAACCTCCACGTGTTATTTTCCTGTAAGCGCCTGACACCCACCGTGGCCTTTAAATTTGTATGGAGGTCTGGGTCCCTTGAATCTTTATTAATTCAGAATTGCCCAGTCGAAGTTCGTGTTTGGTCAAAGTAATTCCAAGATATTTCTAATAAAGTAATCATACCTACATGCTTCCGATTTAAATCGCGATTGCTTATCGAAACCTTAAATTCCACAGCTCTTTGTTGAATCTGTCCGACGTGATGGCTGGCGTGCTATGTATTTGACAGATCTTTGACGTTTAATTTCCTCAGTCACTCGAAGTCCTTGGAAACGTTGGAAATTTCTGATGATTTTTCCAATAATGACTTCTCACTTTAAAAAAAATCCTGTTTACCGAACTGAATTGATTCTGGCATTAATTTTAACACGGCGCCTAAGCCGTTTTTCTCCTGTCGGAAAATAACACTGAGTTTTATAACGCAAAAAATCGTTTATCTGATCTAAAATCCAATAGCAATAGTTCTTTCTCCTTTATTGTTTTCGTCTTTGGTAGCACAGCGTAATCCCTTGCAGCTTTTTGCTAAAGGAGAACGGAACATTCTTATTTCCTTCGCCTCCTGAGGAGAAAACGACAAATAGAATTTGCTTTTCATACCTTTTATTCGTTGTCTTTTATTTTTCCTACCTACCCGTCCTTCAAAAAATGAAAGGAAGTTCTCTCCAAAGTAGAGTAAAGCAGGGATTTTTTCTCTCTCAAGTTTTAGATGTATTTCAGGATCTATGTAGGCAGAAAATCATTTCAATCTTACTCGGTCTGCAGCCACACAAGAGGATTCCTTGAGTTGATCGGAACCTCTTAAAGCGCCAGGTGTTTACCCTCCGGTTTTCCTAATACCAACATTTCACGAAGTTTTTATTCATAGCTTCATCACACTGAATACCTTACGTTTCCCGAGGAACCTAAGTCCATGATTCTGAGCATAGTAACCCTAACATTCTTCCATTGTTAGCATAAAGAAAGGTTCCTTAAACTCCTAGGAGACCGTTTATATTGTCCTGTTCTAAAGCTATTCCTGCCCCCTCCCGTTGGTACGAATTCGTAATTTTAGATATTACTGAAAGGTGATCCCAATTAGAACGCCGAGTTCTCAGAAGCAACCCGAACTGGAAAAGTGTACAAATTCATTTAGGTTTCATTTTGTGAAGCTTAGGTGATTTCGTCATTCTTTTCCTTGCAGGCTATTCATGGGAAAAAAAAACATTTCTGCGTCACATTTCTGCGCCCCAGGGCTAAGAATACAAAACTTGGGAGGAACAGCAATGGCAGCGGATGGATGGGCTTGTCTCTCTTGGTCTATACTCTCTTTAACCTAGTTTTGTGCCCTTGTGGATCGATAGCTTTGCGTTTCGCTGGGCTGCACACGTGTGTGTAAATTGAATGCGTCTGTGCTCCTCAGCTATCGCAGTTATTAATGAGGAGGTAATAGCGGACATTTTTATGGCAGTAATAGTTTCCGTGAGGAGAAATTGCGTCAGACAAATTAGCATCTTGAAAAGTATCCAATTAAAAGCTTTTAGCATCGGTTTCCCTTTTGTGATATAGATATTTGGGTGAGGGTTAATGTAATTACTAAGGGAGGGAGGAAAAGACATTGGAGTAGAAATATCGATAGAGTAGGATGAAGTGGGTGGGGATTAAGGGCGGTATCTTTTGAAGAGGTCGGTAGCTGTTTTTTTTTTCTTTTTTGGATAAGGGATGGGGAAGTAAAATGGTCTTATAGCAAGCTAATCCCCAAGACACAGCAAGTGAAACATTGTTGACCTTTTATCAAAAGCCTTTTATCTTGTAACAGTTTATGACATGGCACCCGTCTTAATGGATCTCCAAGGGAGGTGCTCTTAAAAGAAGAGGAAAGGAGTGCCACACAGAAGCGTCAACAACGTTTTAGGAAGGAAACGAGGATTCCCAAAGGGCAGTCGTCGTTTAGTTGATTGAAACTCGTATGTGAGATCAGGCGGAAAATGCAGTATTAAAAAGCTAGACGCCATCTACAATTGGTAGTAGAAATCCAGAGAGGAAAAGGAAAGCTGCTGACGAACTCTATGGGTAGAAATTTAAAACAGACACTTGAATCAGGTCTAATTGAATACGGTATTGGTAGATGGCACTGTAACCTTTCTAGCTGCACCTTCGCCATTCATCAGCAATTGAGAGGACAAGGTGTCACCAGTAGGGTATCCAAGATTTCATTTCCGGGGGGAGTGGGGGGGGGAGGGGTTAATACGCAATTTTTTTGGACACTTTGTCATTTCCCTATCTTCCCCATTATAAAATCAAAATTTCGGGTGTGTGTGTGTTAAAACCCCTCCCCCCTGGATACGGGGGTGGGTGTCACAGAAGACTATTAACTCAAAGTGCAGGTACAATATTCAAACTGGTATACGTTAAGATCAAAGGAGAAGGTGGCGAAATTATAGTGTAGTCTGTCAATTAGCATGCATTTTAATAAAAAAACTGTCAACATTTGTCCATGTTCGACGATATATTAAAATCCCCGATTCAGGAAAGGGTTCCTAACTTGGTCTAGCCAAGAATTCTTATGAAGTCGAGAACAAGGTTTGATATTTGCAACACAATGTCTACGAAAGGTAGTCAGCACATTTCAAATGCCAATTTGGCAAATTCGACCTTTGAGATAAACTCTTTAAATGATCACGTTAAAGCGGAAGTTCATGTAGCACTTGCAACTCAGAAGTAGCTTATCAAACAATCCTAAAATTGAATCTTTCCTTACAAATGAGAGAAAGAGCATAAACAACTTGGACGACATAATGAGTTAAGGTAATTAACGTGTTACGTTACTAAAGACTAAAAGGCTGAAAAATGGGTACGAAAGAAACGAAGTCGTTTTCTACAAGAAACTTTCCTGGGTTTCTGATCTCAGACAAATTTGTTCAAACCGTGTGTACTGTCAGACATTCCTAAAAACGTTTTACCACGGAAATAGCGACTGTATTTAACAATTTGGAGCTTTTACGACACCAACATTAACTGAGCATGTAACAATAATTAGTAGCTGTAAATTTCCCTAAAGGTCATTCCTTCATTTTACAGTTAAAATTATTCAGTAGGCCATTCCCCTATGGAAAAATATCGCTCGTACCTTTCCCAGTCCAGGTGTTTATTGTGCTCCAGGACTAGAATGCGAGTCGTAACGGAGGAGCACTATTTTTAATTCTAAAATTTTATGCTCCGTTTTACCCAAGTAAACGTGTAGATCGACAGACAGCCAAGACAACCATTAAGTGAGTATATTTTGAACTACAATAAGGGCTTTGTATGAAAGATTATTTTTTTTGGCAGTTGTCATTGTCATTGCAAAGGACCACACTAAACACATCGTTAAAAACCTAGCTATAGTGATACGATAACCTGTTTCTACGATGCCTTTACCCGTAGGAATTGGGTCTCGCTTGTGGTCTCTCCATACAATGGCGATTTAAGTTCTTCTGTAAACGTTTGAATGCTTACCTTGTTAATAATTTACACAAAAGAAGCAAATGTGACGCAGAAGCGAGCGCGTACCCTTTTAACCCAGTGAAAGGCCAAATGGTATCCATGCATGTTTTATCGCTGTCGCGTACAAAGGTGTTACATAGTGTTTGTGTTGGCTGTCTAACACGAACTTACAAACCGATGCGCTGAGAGTTTGCCATTTGTGTTGTCCTTCCTTGCAGTTAAAAGCCCTTTTCGCGCTGAAAGTTATCCTTTTTTTCCCCTGCTGCTAGGTAACTTGCACTCTGTTATGATCAAATAAAGCTTTTTCAGAATTTTTCTTGTCAATTTTTAGGCTCACCACGACTTACCAAAAAAGAACCACTGAGCGCCCAAGCTTCTTGCGTGCAGTAAGCCATTCTCACAGAAAATGACTAACTCAGCACAATAATGTAAAGATTGCACGAAAGTGTCAGCAATTTGACTCACCGCATCGATTTTCGGAATAGCTGTACGATGTTTACATTACGGCTTTAAACGAACCGTGAAGCATTGTTCTATAATTGTCAGCAAGTAGTTGTAATGGAGCAGGCACGACACCCGAAAGTTTAGTAGCAATTGTTACCGCTGTTTGCGTCGTACCAAAGCGTACGACGGTAAATTGTATGTAGGGTGAACTACTATTGCTAGAAATTATTATTGTGTATTCAGTGGACGTGACCTTTGCCTTAATCGTAAAACACAACAAAAGGGTAATCATGAGTAAATACTATTTACGCATGATATTTTACACATGATCAGATTTTATAACTCAACTACTTACTAAACAGTTGAGCTATGAAATCTGATTTTGCCAACCAGTTTGGATTGCGGGTGGTTGATAATTTGGACATTTGACGAAATTACAAGGGAGTTTTGGTAGTTGGGATCATGATTGGAAACTCTACAATTTTGTCTCGAAACTCAAGTTTTCTAATTGCTCTGAATACTTCCCCTGAATTCAGAAAAGGTCTGAAATGTACAGTACTCGGCACATAAAACGACCCAAACAAACCGTCCTATTGCTAACGTCCCACGCCACTGTGAGGAAGCCTTGTTGCGGGTCAAAAACGTTCGACCGACGGAAAAGTGGGACACCACTCGCGCAACTGCCGGGCCGTTAGGCACCCGACGGTGTTTGGGTCGTTTAATGTGCCGAGTAGAGGAGGGATGGGACAGTTCACACGTAGGACAAACCGTACAAAAATAATTACTAATGAACTACGAAAGTTTTGGTTCTGAAAAAAATTGCACACTTAGTGAATACGGCGAAGCTCACATGGGGAAATTTTTGCCGAAAAATGTTAAACCGTTTTTGAAAAAATAAATAAAAACTAAATTTTAGGCACTTTTTGTAAGAAAGGGGTCCTGTTTTTCGTTGTACCACTCATAATATGTATCTAAACATAAAGTAAAAATTACTTTTATGTAGCTGACAAGTTAGGGTTAATCACCCCTCCAAAGGTTCGTTTTAAAATCGATGTCCTGATTTTGTACGAGATTTTACACTCCAAAGTGATGATTTAATACGCTTCGGACAGAGCCATTTTTACTACAGAAAAAAAATGCTGTTGGCAAAGCTGCGCACACGCATGCAGCTCACAGCTGACAGCTCGAGTTAAGCCGCGCTCCTAAAACTTTGCCTTTTTTTGTTGTCAATAATCATTTTGACAAAATCGTGCGTTTCCTTGCATTAACTGGAGTTAGGATGATTCCTATATCAAGAGGGAGTATAACTGTAAGTTTTCGTTTAGATATTTTAAGTTTAATATGCATTTTTTTAAAAAAGTGCAATCGACTAGTTTTCTTATGGCAAAACACACGGACAAATCGCACTACACCCCAAGTCCAAATTGTATCCCCGGTATCTCGTTTCGGACAGTCGGAGGTGCCTCCAGTTTTGGTTGTTTGGTCTTATTTTTAGTGTTCTTCAAGCGTACAATACCTCATTTGATAGCCAGGACAGCAGGCCATCTGACGAGTATAGTTTTAGGCTACAGTTTTGTCTCCACGTGAAGTGAAAAATAAACTACAGAAAAGAGTCCGGACTGTCCCATCCCTCCTCTACCTTTGTGTTATTCGGACTTGCAGGGAGTCAGGAATAAGGTTCAAATGATCAGAGTTCCAATATCTAAAATAGACTACTGCTACGGTTTATCCTTCCTATTATTTCTAGCTAACCAATAGCTGAGGATGTGTTTCGCGCCATTTCTTGACGACAGAGGGAATAAAACTCCTAACCCCTATGGGTGTGGCGTTGGTCATTGCAAATGCAGCCGCTGTCCGATTGCAAGGAACGGGTGCAACTGCTATCGGTCAACCTCCTTTGAAATTATAACTTCAACTACATTTACTGAATCGCAGATATAATCAACAGGCACATTGCGTTTTCAACGAACGCAATATTGACTTTCAATATGAATTCCAGTTCCTGAAGGGAGCCGAGATAATTCTACCAGAGGTTAAAAGATTTCTGTAACTTGTTCCAGCTTCTTACGCCACCTAGTGATACCCGTGTCATTACGATGCGCTCACCTATTTTGGACATCTAGATGGAAAGGGTAAACGAGCGGATGCTCGCTAGATAGCGCAGCGCTCACTATTTATTCTCTCCTTAAGGGGAATCACGTGCTAAACGGCGTCAGCGATTTCGTCAAAAGTGCTCAGTATTTCATTAAACAATCTCGACAGTAAAGTGTTGGATGATATTATTTAGTGCACATCGTCAAGGTTTTCTTAAAAAAGTTCTTCGTAATTTTTTTAAAAGCGACCCAAATTTCACATTTCTTTTCATGGAAGCGATTTCAAACATTCGATACCAAGATCCACTAGAGCCCCTCAAATGTATCCATTTACCGAAAACTGAACACAAATCCGGCATATAGATTTGGAGTTGCCACCTAGGAAATTCAAATAAACTGTTTAGTTGATAAATCCGAAACTAACCTACCAATGTGAATTCCGTTTTCGCCAATAAACTAGGTAAAAGGTGCTTTTGTGTAGATTACGGCCCGATATTTTAAATGCTTTCTCCAAAAAAGTAGAAATTTCATTCGCTTTCCACAAAATTGCTAAAACATTCTGAAGAGAAAAAACTGGCCTCGTATATATCGACTTCAACGCTTCACATATTTTGACAGAACGGTTTACGCTTCACCTGTCCTTCCTGTACCCAGCAAACTTATGGTACTGACGTCATAGGTGAACTTCTGTCAGCTCAGAGGTGTCTCCTAGGTGCTGGTGGCCTGCGAATATAAGCGGCTTGGAGCACACTTTACCTTGGAAACTCTCCATCGGTTGCCCGTTACAGCTGGTTTTCTGGTCCAGTTGTAGTCAGGTGCTGAAAACCTCTCTTACCCACCTGTACCCCACTCCGCCCTATATGTATTCCCCGAGAGACTGCAAGTCGTTTGCAAACGAGGTCCCTTCGCCCAATAGCGCAAGCGTTTCGTGGCCCTTTCTTTCACCCTCCACGTCATCCTCATATCTACTTTTATTTCCCTCTTTGAGTTTCTCTCCGTGGAAAACTTTTGCCCCGAGGGGTTAAGGGTAGCGAAAGGGGGGCAAGTAGACAGCTCCGCACTCCATGCCGCGGAAGATACCACCCTCCCCGAGGGGTTTTTGATTGTACAAGGGGAGCAGGACTCGTTGGTCTTTTTTCTCGTAACATGGCTCCAAGTTTTGGCTAAGGAGCCTACGGGCAATTGAGGGTGCCTCAGTATTCCTCGGGACTTGAGAAGGAACACGTGCGAAGTCGTAGCGTGTTTCAAGCCTTACGGTTGTGAAAAGGTGCTAAAGCGGAGAATTGCAGTGGGATAGTTTGTGTAAGAAAGTCGGGTGCATTTCAATGAATAGAAGTTGGGAAGTAATGAGCTGACGCTCATTAAACCTCCATGCGGGTTCATTCATTCGTCAGTGATGAGGTGCATTCGTTGTAAACCGAAGGAAAGCCAGGTTGTCTGTTGATAACTCAGACAATTTATTGCTGTGATAATCACACACAAAAATAATAGAGAAGGTGTCCAAAATTGTTACTGGGCGAGCTATTTCTACTGTAAGTCGCCCTATTAAAAGTTCATCCTGCTGCGAAGAAGTCTACAAGAATCAGTGCAATTGTGAGAAAAAAGTTTGATCAAAACCGTTAGAAAGAAGAACCTTCCCATGGTAACCTAAACTGGCAACAAAGCTTCAACAGAAACGTACCCTATAATCAAATCACCAGTAAATTCAATATCAGTAAAGAATCAGTAAATTCACGTGGACCGTTAACTCGAAAGCAGCAGCAAACTATTGTAAAACGTGTAATAAGATTCTTCTAAATTATTGTTGACCCATCTGGTTGTCAAACGACTTGTAGCGACGTGGAATCCCCTGAATCGCATTTGATCCACTTTGATCTCTAGTTTCTGTAACGTATCCAAAGCTTCCTGTGATCTATTGGAGAAGTTTGTGTGCTACTGGAGTTGCAGCTGTCTGAATAACATTATAATTGCCTGGAAAAATTGAGTCCGAATATTCATGACAGAAGCTTTGCAAAGTTAGTCTACCACGGACTAAAAGTGACTTGAAACTCGTTCGTAAGAAAGAATTCATTGAAATACGTTGGAGAATCCCAGTGAATAGGCTACAATCCTCTGAAATTGAAGTCCCGATGATGCGCTTGTCGAATTTCTTCCGTACGGATAAATCCCGCTACCATTCGTCAACAAGTAGTTCCAACGATGGAATAGGATTTCCGGGTCCACGACGCGACCGCTCCAAATCCTTATGTGTGCCACAGGGCACACCTTTGATCCGAGTCGAAATTTGTCGTGAAGAAGGAGCTGCTCCCGTTTCCACAGCTCCATTACTGCCTTTGCCACCTGGATTGGCCCTCAATCGTCGAAGAGGATCAGTCCAGATCGAGTAAAAGAATAAAAAAATACGCAAAAAATATATAAATAAAAAAGAGTAATGAAAATACACGCAATAAGAAGTAAATGTACACAGTATTCTAATAGATGTACACAATAATTCTTAACAAATAAATAAATGTAGAAATATAGAAAATAAATTAAATAAATGTAGAGGTATATAAAGAGTAAATGAAATAAACGTAGAAATATAAAAAGAGTAAATGAAAAAATGTAGAAATATAAAAGAGTAAATGCAATAAAAGAAGAATGTAAAAGAAAATAGAATCGATAGCTAAACAAGAGAAGTTACTTTACGAAAGTAAACGTCTGATGCTAATAATCGTAAAACGAAAGAAGAGACAGACAAATGACCCAATTTCTGAAACTGTGCTTTCTAATTATGCCGTAGCCATTGATTGTTATCGATCCTAAATGACATAGGAAAGGTTGTTGTAACCCTTTTTGAAGAATACAGGGCAACCATAGGGTGAGAGGCGATAAAAGCTTTCCTGTGAGTCCATTAGAGTTCCAGGGAGGAGCCAATCAAGACCTTCACTGGAGAACGATTCAATTGACGGACAAAGTACTTTGCCATTTCTGCCAGTCTCCTCCTTGCTGACAGGTTAGGAGGGTGAGGAGGTGAGCGATGGGGGTGCGGGGTTCAAGGGGGCGGTATTATCTCAGGGGAAATGGAAATATTTTGCGGGGAAGTTTGGGGCTTATGCATATTGGTAAGGAAGGGATGATGAAAAGGGCGTCCGAATGAATGGCGGAAGCTAGAACCGAGGTTGGGACCCCCTGGTCTACGTCCTTTCTGGAGTGAGTACGTGTGTGTATGTGTACACACCACGTTTTATCGATTGCGTGATGTGCCAGCACAAAGAGCACCCGGCCTGCTTAGCGGCTCATACAAAAACAAGAGTGACACTATCTATCGTACCCAGATCCTTGTTTATAGATTGACGACGCTACCTGACACGGCCACCTGCCCAATCTTACAACCTATGAATTTTAATAGGAAGTTAGTGTCAGGAACTGGTCTAATTTTTTTTAGAAGTGTCAGAATTTTCAGTAGAGTCGCTAGTAATCGTAGGATGAAATTGAATTGGCTTTTGATATTTTGACTGAGGGAAAACAGTACAGAAGCAGACGACTACGCCTAATTAAAGGGAAATGTGACTATTGTGCACTAGTGGAAATCAGAAATATTTGAACAGTAATAGTATTGTACATTTTATGTAATTTTTTAAAGGAAGTTTTGAAAGTATTTTCACTGTTTTCACTGTATTTTCACAATTTTCTGTTTCACCCTTCCCATTGACGCAAAGCCGTTAACGTTAATATAAACTATGTTTTTAACGTTGCGTTTCTTCTCTGAAAATGATTTCATTATAGGGAACTTGCACTTTTTTAAAATTTATTCTAGTCTATTTACAAGTAAGTTTCTTAATGGAAATTCTGTGTGAAGATTACGGAAAGGAAACAAAGGAGTACAGCCAAGAGTTTACGACGAATTTAATTTCTTCACTTAATTACGATTCAGAATCACACGGCAAGTAATTAAACAACGTGTAATCAAATGTACGGCGACTTTCTGGAATTCATTTATTTACATTTCAATACCACACGCAATTAATTAAGAAGCCCAGAACCCAAACAAATATTTCGTGATTTTCCGGGTGGGCTGCATGTATGGCAAGGAAACGAGGCAATTCATTACCGGAAACAAAAGTGAATAATGAATTGTAGAAATGCGAACCTAGAAACTATTTTGAACATTTCCTAGGCTTATGTTTATCAACTACGCGATTCATAGTCATTTAGAAGGTGCGTATGTACAATATATGTGTACTAATCCTATAAAGCATACATAGGCGCTGAGTTATGACACTTCGTCCAACGCCGACAGAGGTGAATTATTTAATAGTGTGCCTTCTTGTGCTTCGCTGCTTAATTGTAACGAGTCCAGTAAATACCCGGCCTCCGACTTACGACCCAGCAGACCGTATGTTTGTGGCCACAAGAAAAAGAATCGTTTGGAGCCCTAGTTTCATTTTTTATTTTAATTTGTATTGTTACACTGAATAACTTAAATAACTTTTGAAGAACATTTTGATTACCAAAATCCGCTTCTGCATTTTGCTTTTTCATTGCATGTTATACGGCTGCTAAGCTAGTGCCTTTTATAACAGATTAAAATTTCTGGTCATAGATTAATTCAAGTTTCATGAACACGGGTGGTTCCGTCATGTATTGTAAATATATTTGTTATGTCGCAGTTACTTAACATAAAAACATACGGTATTAAACCCACCAAAAAATCGGAATACTATGTGCACAAACTGCGTAGAACGTAAAAGTGTCGAAACTTCTATTGAAATTCAATCCCCTAAATCCTTTTCGCTTTGGTCAAGTTTTCTTTCGTTACGGTTAATTTTACTACTTTTCACTGGGAGAGAAAAGAAACCAAGCAACCACGAAAAGAGTCATTATTTTGGCTTGTTCGTACTCGTCTTTTTTATTTCTACTTATCTGAAGAAGGAAAGGGCGATTTCGGAGCGCAACGGAAGTGGGGAACAAAAAGTCGATCTTAGGCTTCGCTTCCTTTCCCAACGGACGCTCAGGAGTTTCAACAAGATCATGAGATAAAAAAAATTGAAAAGGAACAATGACGAAGAAGATTATAGCTTGTACTTACGGTTTACAGGAAATGAAAACTTTCAACAAATCGCAGGATTTTTCTCTTCCTCCCACAGTTCCAAACAGGAATCGGGTCCTTGCAACTTTCAATCCATCATCTTGCTGCTATCGTAAAAGAAATGAGTAACTGGGTGGTAAACAAAGTGCCTTATAGGAGCACACATCTTGAAAACGCTGTCGGGCCTAGGAAATAAACAGGGTTAATACCGTGGAACATGTAAATTTCTCTCAAGGCTATTGCTTGGTACCGAAGCTTCATATATGGGCTACCTGAAGTGTGTGCTTTTTATTGATCGATTCTCTCTCTTCATTTATTCTTTTTTTTCTCTCGTCCCAACTTCCCCTAAGGCAAGTCTTTCCTAGTTCTGGGAAACTATCTATTCAAATGTGTCGTGTGCCAGGGAAATAAACATAGTAAATAATGAATACAAATTAATCTGTTTTTCCTCATTTTTTTTCTCTCTTGTTTAGTTCTTCCGCGTCAGATTTGGTATCCAGAAGAGGAGCCTTCAGTAGAAGACATTACGGATCCGTAGAACTGGTAATCGAATGTCCATAATTTTGTTACTTTAGTTATAATGCCATAGATGGATTTTTCTCCCTTTTCCGAACTTGGAATTGGAAATTTCGAAGGGATTGCAGCCTGTGTCGAAAATTAAAGTGTTTTTAGCGTAGTTTGCCATAAACTGGACTTTTTTTCAAACGTGCAATGATTTTTCTAAACCATATATTTAATTTGTTTACACGGTTGCTGTAGTTACCGCAAACTGAGACGGGGGATGGTCATGACGCTTTTCGTTGTAACCGGAGATTCCGCTTAGAAAACGGAGACAATCAGGACGACCAATTATATAATTCGCCGTCCACACCAGTATTGGAGAATCCCGAATACCAAACTCGTTGGTACTTCAAATACTTTCTAGGCAAATGTGCGTTATTTTAACACAATCCTTTTGAATGCTTTACTTTATGTCCGGAAGCAAGCTTTTAATTTGTACCGTGTAATACTATTTTGTAACTTTGTTTTTGGTGAATTTCAGTGCATCAAAACTATGTCGGGACGGACAGCGAGAAACAACCGTTTTTCTTATCTGTGGTTCTCACGGATGCGAACACCCCCTGCGTACCTCAGTACAAGGCGATACTATGGAAGAAAACGGTACAACAATTCTGTGATTCCTGTTGCTATTGTCGAAGGATTCAAATTAGATTCCCGGTTCTACGGATATCTCCGATCTCGGACAAAGTTAACGGACTCATGATTTTTATGTTTCGTCGAATGGCCATTCTGAAAGGTTGATCAAAACGGGGGGAAAGTTGCATTAATCAACTAATATTGACAGTCGGCTACAACGATCTTCTCGCTCTACTGTTAATTCGTTAAATTTGAGGCGCTACGGAATCGTGACAGTATTTCAACACTTTCTCATATATAACATTTCAATATTTTCTGATTAAAACATTTCAATACTTTCTGATATGTAACATTTCAATACTTAGTAAAGTTTTTCTGATACTTCGTGTTTGTTATCTATTTCTGACTATTATTTATTTATCTTCTTCTTTGCTTCTTTTTTATGTGTTATATTATTTTTGATTATTTTTAAAACTGATTATTTTATTTACTCTTTATAGGGAGCACAGAAAATTTACTTGCCCTATACTCCTGGTAAACCGCTCACCGTGAAGCAAATTCTCAGGTAACAAGCTTTTTTTTCTCTCCGTAGAGATTGAAAAGGGTATTTTCTTAAATATTGTCCTTGCGTTTTTTTAAGTATGCGGAGGCATCAAATGTGAGACTTTGTCTGCCAATATATTTCTTCTTGTGTCTGCTCTTCCTTTGTGGTTCTTTCTTTGGTGTCGACCATTTATCTGTTTTATTTCTGTTGCAACTCTCAAAACGCAGCAACTTCCAAAACATGGATCGATTGGAGAAAAGTCCCAAGGAGGTTTTCTCGCCCGAGATTCAAAAGGTGAGTTGGGATACAGAATTTTTGCTGTCTTCAAAGGCCATATTGGTACCAAATCTGTTCCGTTGTCAAATAATCTGAATATTCGAAGTTCTAGTCCTTCCCAGTAGGAAAGCTCAAGACGAGACGCTGAAATGCAACCAAAGGCTATCAATTTTAACGGAAGACGCTTATCTTTGTGTTCAACTCCACTCTGGGACGGGGTGGGGCTAAAAATCGGGCCCAACAGAGCTAGTATAATGCGTTTATCCGAAAGTTTGCCCAGTATGGAAATAAGAAAAAAAGAACAGCGAGATTAGTTATGATGCCCTCATCCGTGATCAAATTCCGACAGCGTGGTTGCCTTTTAGCCGATAAAAGTTTTATGCTTTCAAAAGTTTCATATCCACGCCGAATTTCTTCTTGTGAGAATCAGAGATATTTGAAACGAATTTTAAAGAAGCACTTTTTCATTTCTAATCGAAAATCCAGCAGTTAAATATTTTAGTCGAAAATACCATAAAATAGATACTTGATTATTGACAATAATATGTTTTATCTTTATCTTTCTGGTGAAATGAACCTTAACTGTACCTCGTAATGTAATTCAAGTTAAATTTTAGATTATAGTAAACAAAATTTGTTGTAAAGTACACCAACAGTATCTCAAAGATTTACTAAAATAAAAAAATCTATTCATGTCTATTGTATTGTATTTTTATAAATTTGATGAGAACTGTAGAGTTCCGTTCAACAAATAAATAGCGTACATAATTTCTTTACGACTCATATTCTATGGATCCAACGTGAGGAACCGTTATTCGATTTTTCTAGTATATGACGTTGCAGTCTTGTTGCGGCAATAGAAATATAGATACTAGGCTATGTGTTTCTGTATAGTGTATATTATTACGGTTTCCCTGGAAAAGGAAACATGTGTTGTTAATCGTTTCTTCACCTGTCACTATTTCTCTCTCGTGTTCCGTAAATATAGAGTTTATTGCTACTGGAAGAACAAGAAGGCTCCGTCAATTTCAAATTTGGGGTATTATTCATGAAAGCGGGACAAACTTCCGACGACGAGATGCTCAGCAATGGTAAATAATCATTCACTGTCGTCTATGTAATTCTCTCAACGAAATTATTCCGCATTTCACACAGAAAAGGGCAGCAAAGATTTCGAACGCTTTCTTAGCATCCTTGGCAATAAAATACGTCTAAAAGGATGGGATAAATATCGAGGAGGCTTAGATGTGAAAGGTAAATGCATGTACGAAAGCGAAAACGCGAACACGGTCCAAAGTATGGTTTGTAAACGAGTAAAATCATGCGAAAATTTACGAATTTTGAAATTGAAAGAATGTAAAAAAATATCCCTGAGTAGAATTCTTTCCTAATTTTAAGAAAATCATTTTAACCCATTTTCGAAACCTTAATGACTTTCCTCTTTTACCAAAAATATTTATCTAGCGTTTCATCTAATTACTTTATTTCCAATATATTGTTATGTTTATTTTCTAATTTTGCTAGTATAGTACCGTCTAGTCTATTTGTTTTTGTATTTGTAGGCGACATGACTGGCTGTTATTCCGTACACACGATCTATGAAGGTCATGAAATCATGTTTCACGTTTCAACGCTTTTGCCATACTCCAAGGATAACAAACAACAAGTATTTCCAAATAATTCATCTAAAAATCAGGACCTAAAAGAAAAATATGCTGTTGTTGTGGATTAGGTGGAGCGCAAACGTCATATCGGCAATGATATCGTCAATATTGTGTACTTGGAGGGGACTCCAGAGGATATGGTGAACTTTTCACCAACTTTTATCAAATCGCAATTCACACGTAAGGTTTGATTAAGAGAGTATGAGGGTGCCGAGGGGTTCAAACTTAATTAAGTGGAAAAGTTGTTTATTACAAGTGAATTTTTTTTTAACTTCTGTAGATATATTCACCTTGGTCACGTACGTTGCCCAGGAAGATGCATATCGATTTCATGTTTACTCGGAAGAATCTGTGCCGTTGTTTGGACCTTCTTTACCCGCTTCACCTGTTTTTCACAAAGTATCCGAGTTCAGGGAATTCTTGCTAGTCAAACGTGAGTTATTTTCCTTTTTCTTGTTATAGAAATTTTCATTTCTCTAGCACTCTTCACTTTTCTGTTTTTTTTTTCGTTTTTGTCATACCTGTTCACTACATTTGTCTTCAATTTTCTGTTCTATCTCGAAATTGCTTTTCCCCTTGAATTAAAGAAATATTTCTCAATGATCTCCTTTTTCTTTTTTTCTTTTTTTTTGGATTTCATAATGACCTAAATGTAGTTTTCATGTTTTACTTTTACACTTGATAGTATTTACTTTCTTACTATTTTAAAATGTTTTCACAATTCACATTAACACTTATACTAAGCGAATAAAAGCTTTTACACGGTAATTAAACGTAAAGTCAATATGTTAAAAGAAGTAGGTTGACATGTCTTAATAAATCGCAATTAACCCAGAACGGGTAACAAGATTTTAAATGAATGGTCTGAGTGCTAGCTTAACTATGTAATAACGGAGCGTATGGAACGTTTATAAAGTTGGGGAAGTGATTTGGGAGATTGTAGCTAATTATAATCTTTCTATAGTCATAAATGGCGAGAAAGCCGCGTTTAACACGCCCATTTTCGCTCAGAAAAGAGAAAGAACGTTGGATATGCTCATACGGGACATGTACGCGGACATTATTACTGAAAACCGGGGAGTAAGTTTAATTTTGCACATTCTAGTTATGTCACTTTAATTTATTCATTTTGCGTACGAGTTTCAGACACTGCAGAGACGAGCGTTTAGTGAAGTGTTGCCGGAAGGTGGGCGTGGCTCGCGGAGACGTGAAGAAGCACGGCAGGTTGAATTCGTGCGCATTGGCCAGGCGCTGAAACTGGATACAATTGTAAAAGGCGACGCGCCCACAAGTCTGGCTTCCACGGGACTTTTTAAGCGATCGGTAATTATTTCAAAAATGGCTTACCAATCCTATTTTCGATAAAAAAGGATTTGACTTACGCTCCATTTTTCTCTTTCCAGCCATGGGAGCCTCAATGCTTTTATCCAGATTTTACTCACGAAATCGTCTGCGGAGACTCATGGTGCGACAATCGCTTGGTGTTGGCTACAGAAAATGGAGTTTTTCTCGTAGAAGGTAATTTTCCATGTTGCTCTACTTTGCTCGTAATTGTAACAGTACCGTACGTACTGCTTAGTCTTTAATTTAGTTAAAATGTGAGAAATCAAGTTCTGTACTGTGTTCACACCACTTCGAATGCGATAATTATAGAAAGCCTATTTAAGATTTATGTATATAAGATTTATGTAGATAAGATTTATATAGACAAGATTTATATAGATTTAAGATTATAAGGCAGGTCATCGAAGAGCTAAATGAATTTTAGTAAAGTTTGTGTAATGCATCATAGATGGCGGTACGTGTCGAATGATCTTCGACAAAACGGTGCAAATCAAACAACTGAACGTGGTAGAAGCGCATGGCATTTTACTATTCAGGACTGATAAAGGTATGGCCTACAGTAATTGTAATTGAAATTGCAAAAGTAACGAAGAAAAAAATATATAATCGACCGGTTTAATTTAGGTCGCGATAGTCGGATGCATGTGTTTCGACTATCATCTTTCGAGTGCGATGCGTGTGGCTCTGAACCTGCCGCTTTAACGCGATGCCATTTGAAAGAACAACGATTAGAACGAACACGAGGCACTCAACTTTACGCCATTTCGCGCCCAGGGGGTTCGCACCTCCGAATGGTAAAGATTTCTTTGCTAGTTGTTACCATTATCTCTTGTAGAACTTAGAGATCAAGTTTCGTTCTCGTTTATATTTTTTAGTGTATATCGCCATTACTATTTCATCGCACCAGACCTTTTCTGCTTTTCTTCCTCTCTTACTTTTTCGTGTGCTTTTAAGTTGGTCGAAAGGAATGCGTTATTGGAAACATCGTTTAGAATATATTGCATTAAGTAAACCATTATTATTGCCTTTTTCGAGATATAGATCCAATCGTAAGCTTTGTCACTTCCTTCAGTGCTTAAGGCTATGGTGCACCAGGCCCGTCGCCAGGATGGGATCGTAGGGGGGGCCAAAAAAATTCTTGGGGGGGCCAAGAAAATGTCAGATTTTAAGGAACGGAGTGTGTCTAAATACCATTATTATGAGTTTGCTGTTAATGTAAATACGGCTCGAAGCAAGGCTCGTAACCAGAGATTTGGAGCACCTCCTTTTTTTGGTTGCTCCGCTCCTGCTC
>JAHZNP010001138.1:0-25657 GCA_020615345.1 Triops cancriformis
CGTAACACGGTTTCTCGCTGGGTTTCATGCAGTGCTGAACTTCCATGACTTGCCCCTGGGCTTGGGCTTGAGTTTCGGACCGCTCTGCCGCTCGGCTTCAGCTAGGGCTTGAGTCTGAGCTTGCGTTACGCCATTCAAGGTCTGGCTTTGAGTTTGAGCTAGAGCTCCGGACTCACGTTTGCCAATTCTGTCAGGGGGGGAGGCAACTTTTTGCCAGGGGGGGTGGCGCCCTCCTCGCCCCCCCCCCTTAGCGACGGGCCTGGCCTCTTTCTCTAAGCTAAGAAGATTCGCTGTGTTCAGACTTGAATGTCAGTTGAATTGTTAGCCATCAGGGCCATTCCCGGGGTTTTGGTTCGTGGGATGGGGGAGTGATATGTATTTTTTTACATTTGGGCTATCTCCTATGTTGTCCATTATATGAAAAATAATGTGTGGGGTTAAAACCCCCTGGTTGCGGGGCTATTAGCCATTACTCCGTCATTTTCGAGTAACAAATACCAGGCACTGTATCGTCATGCACAGTTCTTTTTTACTCAGTAATCTAAACTTCCAGCTGGTCCGATTTTCAAATAATCTTTTGCTCGAAGTAGCAAAACGGTACGTTTTTTGTGCATTTGACTTTTGAGCTCGTCTTTTTTATGCCACGGTGGATTAACCTATGATCTGGCCCCATCCCTATCGGTAATTTAGGACCCTCGAACTCCCTCCTCTCAGCCGTTAAGTATAGGACCCCGCAAATTGTGTAGATTATATCATATCACGAAAGGTGCTTCTAATTTTATTAGTACCTGAACAGAGGAGCTTGGATAATATTGATCAACATGAAAGGATTGCCTCATTAGTCCTTGGCGTACGGATATTTTGTACGACCTCATTCCAGCACTGCGGTAAAAGAACTTTCCATTTGAACATTTTAAATTTCGCGGTCCTTGGTAGACAGTGACGCCTGGAGGTTAAGTGACTCACCTTTAAATATGGCGTCTTGGGTGTAAGTGGTGTCTGTCGTCAGTGTTTTTGTCGTGTTTCCTGTTCATTTAGCCATCAATTCAAGGTGAGTTCATAGCTTCCTTTTGATTATTACATAAACACTAATATAATAACTATTATTTGGCCCAGTTTCTTTAACAGCAAAACTTACAATTTATTACAGTTTGGTGACATTTTAAAATTGTGTTGAAGCCTATTCTGTCGTCTCTTTCCTTAGTTTTTATGTGTAGGCGTGAAGATAATCCATAAAAAAAGTTATCCCGTTATAATGGAATGTGAATCTTATTGAGTTGCAGCGGCCTTCCTTTTTGAGGAGTGATGGATCATTCCCAACAGTATATTTAGGATTTTTGTGGGATTAACCTAAATCTTTTTACTCTTCCTTTCTATTTTAGTTATGTAATCTGAGGGCCTACTTTACGCGTAACTGCTTATCTGTCACGTAAAAACAGGCAGCGTCTCTTATTGTCGGGGCTCAAAATTCCGTTCGAGCATCTCTGTCGCGTTAATAAGAAGTATACCCCGAGGGCACCTTTTTCTATTTTAAAAGCCTTTCCACCGCACCCTCCCAAAAGTGACGACTAACAAGATCGTAATATTTCTTGCAGAAGTACTTAAAAACTTCCTAGCACAGACGCTTCGTCCGATCCATATCGCAGCATCTGAAAAATCCTTTCAGTAAAAACTTAAAATTCCCCAAATAGAAATTGGATAAAAAAATTATCCGTCACACCCGACTCAGCTAAGGGGGCGTGTGCGACATACAGCTAACCTATTCATTCTTGTCAAGCTCAGCTTTTGCTTGAAAAACTTGCGTCTGTCTTTCCCTACACGACTCCATTAGCGCTTAATGGAAAGCTGTGTAAGTGAAAGTCGCGAAAATTTCACGTTTTTCGTAGGTGTCAGCTTGCAGTATTCTCCGAGCGGTACTGTAATTTGTAAGAAGATGGAGTATCCGAAGCTTGTCGAATTTGACCAACTCTGCCCTTTACCATAATCTTGGTTATCAACTCTAGGCAAATGATCGTCTGAC
This sequence comes from Triops cancriformis, assembly GCA_020615345.1. NCBI lineage: Eukaryota > Metazoa > Arthropoda > Branchiopoda > Notostraca > Triopsidae > Triops > Triops cancriformis. The sequence goes on from JAHZNP010001138.1 coordinate 2,021, forward strand.
CATTTCTTCCAAGAAGAATAGGCTGTTGTGTGTATTGAAGTCTGACGGGCGAAACAGGGAAGTTTTTGAAGAAAGGCAGAGCCACCCTGGAACAAGAACCGCAAGTGTGGTTACAAATGTGTTCTGTTAGGGGGGAGAAGGGGGTGTAAAAGGCCAAGGGAAGAAGAGAGAGCGAGTTTTCTGACTTCCTGTGCTATTGACCATTGGCCGTGCGGAACGAAAAGTTGTGACGTCACCTTCATTATTTGAGCTTGATCAACCACGTTTGGCGCATTCCCTTGAATTTTCTATACACACTTTACGGTTTCTATCATTATGTAGAAGAAAAACATGGTTTGATAAGGGGTGAGGTACTTTTAGGAATGAGTCTTCAGAAAGAGACAATAAAACTGCTCCCGTGATATGTTAGCATGGTATGCCCTACGCAAAAAAAAAATTCAACCAGAAACCTTAAAACCATGTACATGAAAAGTCTTGCAGTAACGTAGTCTTGTTCTGACGATATTACGGAGGATGACGGTAGTTCCCAGCAGATGTAAATGCACGAAAAGGCTTGCGATGTAGCGAATTTCGGATATACTGAACACTATTACCACGTAATGATAATCTGTAATATTATCTGACCTTTCATCACATATAATACAAAGCCTTGTGTAACAATTAGTATAATATCAGTATTTTAGTCTTGTGTAGGGTATAACGGTACTTTCTTCTTGTATCTTCCTCTCCCCGCACACTGTAAAAAATTATTTTGAGAATTTACAATGATTCGTTGTGCAGCAAAAAAATACAAGGACTTCACTGTGAAAATCCTTGCAAAACTGATTTTTTAACCACGAATTTGTTGTAGAAATACATTTTAAAAGTATTTTTACAGTAAATTCCTTATAATATTTTGCTGCAATTGTAAATTTACAAGAAAAATTTACAGTGCAGTTCCCGTCCTATTTAACCCAACCTATCAAAAACTCTTAACCTATCGAATTCTAAACATAATTGAACTTACTTTATTGCCTGTTAAACCCAGGCGTGCATGTATAGATCATTGGAAAATGGAAGGAAAAGTAAAGATAATTAAGTTATTTTAAGTTAGGCTAAGTTAAGTTAGGCTATTAACAACTTTAGTGCGTTTTTAATCGCAAAAAATGCTTGCGAAGCAAATCAAAGGGGTTATAAAAGAAAAGTACATAATTCATACTAGTAAATGTTTTCTCGTAGGTCGTAACTTCTCAATATTCTGAAGCTTTCGCAGGTGCAGTGCAGTGACAGAAATGCATTATCTGCCCCAAAACTTCCGGGAAATTTACTTTGGTTAATCAGTGTGGGGTTATTTGTTGCCCAAAGAGATTACAAGGCTTCGAGGGAGTAGCGGCTTTGTTGGCTTGGATTATCACCCTTTTGAGCTCCTTTAGAATAGGGAGTAGTGAAGATTGTAGCATGCTATGTTTACGTAATATTTGTTGCAAACTCCCAACCGACGTTGTATGTTTGGACAAGCAGTTGATGTAACAAATTTCTGGCGTCAGTGTATTGTCTCTGGCCCTACATTCTTACAGACAAGAGTGCACCATTTTCTGGAACCTCCCACGCGTTGCACTAATTAGTGTACCCATAAAAATAACACTACAGTCCATAAAATGGGGACTGAGTATGTAAAGCTGTCTGCATAAGTAGGGTAGTTCTTAAAACAGTTATAGTTCTTGAATTCATGAAGTTTTTTATCAAATGTGTAAGCAGGATCGTGAACCGCATACTTGACGTAAACTGAGGCCTTACACTGTGTTGTGTTAACGAGACGGTAAATGCCATCTAAGAGTCCCCGTAATATGAAGAGATAAAAAGGAATTGTCGACGACTGTAGATTATGTCCTGTAATTACTTCTTCGTCTCCTTTGTGGTTAGTAAATTATGCGGTTAACTAGAAAATTCGCCAGCCACTCGGGCGTTTCAATCGTGGTATGCAAACATTAAGGGCAAATTAACAAGATGGAATTTAAATTGGGATGCAAAAAAAAGAATACGGTTTTGCGTTATGCGGTGAAAGTTATTTTACTTCATAATTCTGTTTATGTGTTATCTGTGCATTTTCACGTATTGAACTGCTTTCGTTGGGCTTTGGCAATCAATGCAAGGTATGTGAACGATTGGGACCTACGAAAGGTAGATCACGAAGGTATAAACTCAGATTTGCTTGAAGTGAGCGACAGCATTTCCTGGCAGGACTCGTTCGTGTTGACAGTGAGGAAATTGAATTAGTTATCACTTTATCGGATCACTTTGGGGCAGGATTTACTTCAGCGCCTGTTCTCTGAATGTCTTGTAGAAATTTCTAAGACTCCGTTTTCCTTGCTCATTCCTTTGAATGATTTTAAATGTGTTTACTTAATCTGAACAGATGACGTCATTCCCGCACTTCTGTAGTGGCAATCAGGGAAATCTTTCCTTGTCTCCATTTAAGTAGAAGATATAACGAAAAAGGAAGCTAGATAACTCCCAGTACATCTACAGGGTAGTTTTAAAAAAATACCACGTGCTTGTTTTATTAGAACATTTGAAAAACGGCGCAAAACCAAATTTTCCTCGTTGCCAGCACTCGGTACGTATATTTCCCTTTGAAGCTGGCGTTAAAAGTTCTGAAAAGCCAGTTTTCACGGGTTATTGCAGATTCTGCCTTCGTAGCGTGCTTTGCGAGACACATTTTTTATTTTCCTAATAACTGGAATACCAGAGAAAAAATGTAGCACCGTGTCGCACGAAAACGCTGCGATTCCTTGAATGGGTGCTAGAAGCGTTTGGGCCGTCAGGAATATAAAAGAACGGGTTCGCAAGTGGGACATAAGAGGGAGCTGTTGTGGAATGACAGTATATCGAAACACTTTCACCTACGAAGAAATGTAAATAGAAATAAGCGACGAGGATATAAGCAAGCAATATCAACGGCCGTTGATGGTTCCATCTCCAAAAATGAATGTCATTAATAAATGTAGTTAATAGTATTAGTACATATGAATAGTAAAAATAATAATAGTAACACAAATAAATGAAAAATTCAATATAGAAAGGTACACGAATAAATAATGCACATTAATCTTAGAATAGGCCAGTTGCAACGTTCTTATTAAAGGCATGTTGCAGGAAGTTTTGCATATTGATGCTGCGTCGTAGCTGAAAAGAGTGGAAAGCCCTGTCTTATCGTTATTTTTGTGTGAATTTTAAGAAGGGAAACCCATGTGGCGCTTGAAGTTAGGAAGTCATTATGAGAGCCCTTAAGCTTTGGGAAGTGTGTTTACGCGAGATGCTGAGAACTTTGTTGTCTTTTTGGGATCTTGTTCGTCTTTTGTCGATCGTAGATAAAGCATTGGATAGAGAAAAACCCACGCAGTTTATGTGTACTACGTAAAACAGAACTTGTGGTTTGCAATCCTACTTCTTATGCATCTATTATTGAGTCCGAACAGGGGAAAAAAACATTTTTGCCAAGCTCGGCTTAAAAGTGTGGCACGTAAACTACATTTAAAAAATACCGTAAAATGAAGTAAGCTAGTAAACGTATAAATACAAATAAGCTATTGAAAAATAGACTATTCAAATACGATAAAACTGTAAATGCGCGTTAGTTGACATAATCTCGCAGCATCTGTTACTGTGCTGGAAAATGTAGCAAAGTAGTAGGTGAGCGAAGTTTTGTCGAGCGAAGTTTGTAGACAATTATAGTTTAAGTACACAGGCTGCATTTTTTATCATTGTATTTATCTCACAATTAATCACAATGCGTTTTCGGTGGTTCAATATTGCATTGAATTTCAAAGTTGTGCAGTACATTAAAACTCCATTTTTTCAGCTGAAGGCAATCTCCTGAAATGGATGCTGAGATGCTGGGTTGATATCGAACAGAGCAACATTGACAATTATTAAAATTAGAAACGTGCGAGAACACTCCAGCACGCTTTCTTAATATAAAGTAGAAGATAATGACTTGCAATTTTGTCTGTCACATTTGCAAAGAAATTGTCTATGAAATCGCTAGGTACCATGCTCATACTATCCGTGAATAAAGGTTTGAATTAGACGTAAAGGGACATTGCTGTCTAAAAGACGACAGTTGGTACAATTGAGATTTCTAAAACTGGTCTTGAATCACAGCTCTGTAAATCGCGCCCATGGTTGTATTCTAGATGTAACGTCACAGGCCCAGCGAGGAGAAAATAAAGTAGTCACGGTTTATGTGCTTTGAAAAGAGGAAAATCGGGATTGGAAAAGCGTCGTAAAAATTACTTACCAGCGTCACTATTCCTTTGTACTGACGCTTTCACGTGGAAGGGTTGCTAATTTAACAAGAAAAGCCTCTTTGTGTTCCGGCGGCCCAACTCTTGATAAAGCTTTTGCCATAAAAACAAAAGCTCCGTTCGTGCATTCTCCATACACTGCATTCTGGTGCTGAATATTAGCTCTATGTCGTATGTACAGATAATGAATGATTCCGTTTGCGTTGAAACTGGCACGTCTACTGTAAAGTCACGTGTTGCTATTTCCAAGAACAAGAATCTACAAAGTTGTGTTTTGTGCTTGGATCATTTACATAATTAACTATGAAAATCATCGTAGCGTTCGTAACAATCTTAGTAATATCGTACAGTGCTGGTGCTATAGTATAATAAAAGAAAAAAGTGTGTTTTTGGTTGGTTGAATCGTTTGAGAAGTTCATCAGTCTCGCGAGATAAAAGTGTATCACAAAGGCATCCCTGACCTTGCTATGGCTGCACATAAGTACATCTCTTTTTTTCTTCGACATTTGTCTGCTTTTTAATGTGAAGAAGAATGTTACGTGACTAATGTTAACTCAAAGCAGTTATAAATGAGTCGTTTTCATTTCAAGACAAATTTCTTTATTATGACCTGATTTTTTTGATTCCTTGACGTTCCAGAAAGTAACGTGTCCTTTCACGTATTGATTTTTCGTTGTTTGCTGTTCTTGTTTGCTACTAAGTGGATGGGCTCTTTATGTTAAAACTAAACTCCTTTGGCACGAATTTACTTTCCTCATATGCGATACGGTTCGATAAACGCCCGTAAGTCTATTCAGTGGAGGCTGGCGATCGTCACGGTATCCATAAACATAAACCCAAGGAATGCACTATTTTTTTCGCAGCGTGGCAAGGCGCTGTAATTTATGGATACCGATTAGCTAAAGCACTGACATTTTACTATTGTGACAAAATGACTTTGAGAGATTGATAACACGCGTGGGGAACGCCTATATAGTAGAAATTAGGCCTCAGGTCTCATGATTTTGAATTGAAAGCTATAAATAAAGGCTATTGTTGCTATAAGTTAATTATTTTCGTATTAAAGATACCCAAATTGGCAGTGAGTTATGGATTTTCGAGATTGAGGGTGTTGCCGCGTACTCAGGAAGGGAAACGACATCAAGGAATTCTCCATCCAAGTTAAGAGTTTGAACTCGAAACTGGGGAGTGGAGAAGTTTTATTACTAATGGAATTACTGACAATCTTCCCTACTTTAACGGTCTTTATTATATAATTGCAAATCAGCTTGCTGCCTTGCAAGCTGCTGTTGATGGCTAGGATCAGAGAACACAGTACTCAGATTGCTCTTAAAGTTGGGTTGAACGCTCCCTAGCGTGCTGGGTTACTAATTGTATCCCACCAGTGACAGCGAAGTCGGACAAGATTGTCGTAGAAAAACGTCCATATTAAAAAAGAAGCGTATAGGGTTTTCATGAGAGATGACCGAAACCGATCTACTTGTTTTCTGCCTTTGTATCCGGCTGCTGCTGTCTTTTTCATTGTTGAAAGTGGTGCGCGTGCCAAGTCTACCGTCATGGAAAATCAATACTCGTACCGAGCCAAGCCGAGTCACCCTGTCCGCGCGTTGCCCTGCTGCAATGGGTTAGCGGTGCAGGTCCGCACTCGCCCTTGCCTAGTCGGCAAAAAGCGCTGGCGAAGTTCAAAACGTTCGCTGCGGTTGAGATACCCACTCACGCTAAAAGTTCGGGGCTAGTGTTGTTGAAACTATGGTTTCGTTGCGAATGAGTCGTTGACAGTGTGTTTTTCATTCTACTTTTGGGGAAACAAAACAAGACTCCCCCTTTTTTCTCTTCTCCCCCCCTACTAGTGCGCATTTTTCTTCTATTGGAAGTTAAGTTTCTGTCGATAGACTTCCCCATACTTCGAGGAAGTAGGACCATGCTTTTATAACATGTCTTCTGCCTTACAAACCTATCGCATGTAAGTGGATGGTTTTTTGGGTCAAAGTAGAGAATTTGGCTTGGAGTTGTCATATTGTTGTAACCCTGTACCCGTTTGTGTAGACTTTGTGTAGTACTTGGGGGGGGGGAAAGAATCGATAAGCTAGTCTGTATTTCTTGCAAATAGGTTGACGTCACAATTGCGTGTAGATAAACCTCGTTGAGTAGTAGCTTTTCATTTTGCATGGGCCTTGGTGACTGGTTATATTGTCGGAAACGGTGCAAACCAAGACAGTAGAATTTGACGTGTTTTTATGCCCTTTTGTTGTGAAAGAGATCTAGAGTAGAAAGGAAATGTATGTTTCTGAAACGAACCGGGTAGTCCGTTCTGGAAGGAAATAGTTCTGGAAGGAAATAGTTCTGGAAGGAAATAATGCGAGAATAAGTTTTTTAATTCAATCAAAACATCTTAGATTTGTAAGCCTTTCTCTGTGTTTTTAAAGATTTTGTTGGGAAAAAAAATTAAGGTTCAACCCTTTTTTCTCTACTATTCGTTGCATGAGCTATACCCCCACCCCTTCTCTTTTCTCAGAGAAAATGAAAAATTAAAAGTGATTAAAATGTTATTAGGTTTTCATCCTTAATTTCGTTTGATGTTGACAAACTTTGTTCTCATCTTGTTCTACTTGCTTTATATCGTGTTGCGAGCCTTTTGATCGTGCTTGGCAGCCAATCTAGAAATGGAAGCTTCTTCAGCGCGAAGAAGTTGTTTGTTTGACGACAAAGAAACTCTCGGAACTTTTCTCAAGCAGCCCTTAGAACTCGAAGCACTAAATAAGCTCTTATTATCAAAAGCTGCGTTACAATTCGTCCCATCAAACTACTTGGACGTGCTGTACGTCTAAGTAATTAAATCCTGTGAAGGATTTCGTCAAGAATAGTATAAACAACTTTTTGAGTAGTTGTTGGACATAGATTGTATCGTCTTTGCGCTATAGAGTAAATCCTTTACTTCATGTTGATAAATCCTCTATTTATGAGTTTACCTTTGTAAAGATTACGCCTGGATTACTTGAACTTTTTACATTTGAATGGGATAAAATTTTCCCTGTGCAGTGAACTAAAAAACACTTGTTTCCGTGTCTTGTAGGAAAAAAATTGAAACATTGGGCAAAATGACGGCCATGACGCAAGAAGAAATTGTGTCCAGTACCAAAACGGTGGTACAGGGACTGGAAGCGTTGCGGGCAGAAAATCATTCAATTTTGCAAGGTTTGCAAGGTTCGCTGAAAGCTGCGCTCCAAGAAAAGTTGGACTCAAACTTGCTCGATGAAAAAGCCTCGCTCATTAAGAAGAACATCGATATGATCGAGCTGGGCCTGGGCGAGGCACAGGTCATGGTCGCCTTGGCTTCTCATTTGCAAACGGTCGAAGCAGAAAAGCAAAAACTCCGCGCCCAGGTTCGACGTCTATGCCAGGAAAACGCCTGGCTGCGGGATGAATTGGCCACCACGCAGCAAAAGTTACAAGCTTCTGAGCAGCAAGTCGCTCAGTTGGAAGAAGACAAGAAGCATTTAGAGTTTTTGCATTCGATCAAGAAATACGACCAAGATTCTAACCAAGTACCGTTTATCTCTCCTTGCGTTTTCTTCGTCTGTCGTTTTTCCCCTTGCTAGAGGGAAAAAATTTGCTGATTGGGTTCTTTTTCTCTAGGATGAGTCCAGTAACGAAGCCTCCAATAAAGAAAAGTCAGACGATCCGGTGGTGGATCTCTTTCCAGACGACGAGAATGAAGACAGAAATAGTAAAAATTGGAATCGTTAGTTGCATATTAGAGAAGCATGCCTTTGTATAACCAAACTATTTCTTTGTTTTTGCGTTGTTCGCAGCTCTTTCGCCGACACCGCCTTCCCAGTTTGCCCAGCAAGCCAGTGCAGGCTATGAAATTCCAGCTCGTTTGCGCACATTGCATAATTTGGTCATTCAGTACGCTTCTCAGGGCAGATATGAAGTGGCCGTGCCGTTGTGCAAACAAGCCTTGGAAGATTTGGAAAAGACCAGCGGGCATGATCATCCCGATGTCGCGACGATGTTGAATATCTTAGCTTTGGTGTACAGGTATGATTACTGTTTACACTTTAGGAAGATTTGAGGTTCTAACTTTCGTGTTGGGTTTGGAATGTTTGCACAGAGACCAGAACAAGTACAAGGAGGCGGCCAACTTGTTGAACGACGCTTTGGCGATTCGGGAAAAGACGTTAGGAGAAAATCACCCCGCCGTGGCAGCGACTTTGAACAATTTAGCTGTCCTTTATGGTAAAAGGGGCAAGTATAAAGACGCCGAACCTTTGTGCAAAAGAGCGCTTGAGATCCGTGAAAAAGTCTTAGGGAAAGATCATCCTGACGTTGCCAAGCAGTTGAACAATTTGGCCCTGCTTTGCCAAAACCAGGTATGTCCCTTTTTTTTCTTTTCGTTTCTTTTGCTTGGCAAGCATGTTAGGAAATTCCGCTTTCCTTTAGCTAACAAACTTTGTAATGTATATGAATTCACTTTTTCGTTCGTTTGTTGTCCTCTGCTGAGTAATATCTTTTTTTCGTCATTCTGTACCTTAACTAATTAATTACTAGTAAACTTCTAGAATTTCTTTTAAGAAATTCATTACTAGTGAACTTTTCCGGCTGTTGGAGTGCAAATAAGGGAATCTTTTTGTACGCATTCATATTAACGAGAAAGTCGCAGAAATTGGTTATGCTTAATCAAGCGATGGAGTTTTAAGTAGTCATCTTGAATTGCTGCAGCTGTTTCGGTTTTTATGTCTGTACTTCATTACCTAAGTTCTGTGGTCTTTCTAATGTTTTCAGAGCACGTGTCATGTTTCTCCCTGTACTTTTCTTTCAGGGCAAGTACGAAGAAGTGGAAAAGTATTATCAACGTGCATTGGAGATCTACGAGAACAAGTTAGGCCCGGATGACCCTAACGTGGCGAAGACCAAGAACAATTTGGCATCAGCGTACTTGAAACAAGGCAAATACAAGGAAGCTGAAGTACTCTACAAGCAAGTTCTGACCCGCGCCCATGAACGCGAGTTTGGCGCTATTGACGGTAACGTGCTAATAAGACCCAAGTTAATGAAAGGTGTTCGTAAATTAATGGCGAGAATTGTCCGGTTTTGTGCAGGTGACAACAAACCCATCTGGCAAGTGGCTGAAGAACGAGAGGAGAACAAAGGCACGTTGAAAGGCCAAACCTACGGAGAGTACGGCGGCTGGCACAAAGCAGCTAAAGTGGATTCACCCACTGTCACCACCACCTTGAAAAACTTGGGAGCCTTGTACCGGCGACAGGGCAAATATGAAGCGGCCGAAACTTTGGAAGACTGTGCTTTACGATCGCGCAAGGAGGTACACCCAACAGAATTTAATCGCTTGCCTTGTTTCCCCGAGAGATTTTTGACGAGCAATAAAAGGTAGGCGGCGGAAATGAATCTCGGTTGTTGTGTCTCCCCTAGGGCTTAGACTTAGCTAAGCAATCCAAAGTAGCTCAACTCTTGGGATCGGAAGCTTCGACGCCTTCCAGCTCCCGACGTCGAGGATCAAGTCGGGAGGCTGCTGCCCGACGTGGTTCTCACGAATCCTTGGATTCAGTGCACACGGAAGGAACACCCGAAGAGGTAAGACAATGCCGTTTGCTAGTTTGCTCTTTCTGAACCATGTTAGCATGAAGTGAAACCCTGGGAATTATATTCACGCGGTTGTGTCACTTAAATTCGTGTTTGTCGGCCGAATACTAGCTTATACCCTTTCCCTACCCCCCACGCCGCGCTCGTTTCATATGCACTTATTCGCCTGTCCCCTTCTGCCTTGCATGCTATTAATTATTAGGTCATTGAAAGCTAGTTCTCGTCAAAATGAAATTCAACATGGGGAAAACTTCTATTCTCGGTGTTCGATTAAATTGAAGCGCTTGCAGAGGTTTCTGCTTAAACTTTAGGAATATCTGTCCAAGGTGTCAAAGCAAGGACTCATATAACTCTTTAGTTTTAAACTATAAACCTATATGAGCCATTTTTCCTTCTGAACGAGAACCCCGTGACTAGTAGGACAATTATGAAAAACTACAATCTTCACCGTCAGTCACTATTCATTATTGCTTGTTGATTGTAAACAAGGCAACGCAAGAGAGCGAAAAACTAGGTGGATAAAAACTAGATGGTGGTATTTGCATAAAGTATTCAAACATATGAATTATTCTGAATATTGCGAGTTAATAGTAGAAGTGAGCATTAATGCTGAATCCCTTTTCGCCGTCGCTTGTAGAGCGCTTAAAACATTCCCTTTCTTTAACCCGGTTCCTTCTTCGCATATGTATCCGAATTTTCCCATTCTCTCCAGTAACTTCGCTTAGCTGATAATCAGGCAGCATGTGTTTAATAGCGTTTTGCATCTTGGTGGCCAACCGGAGATTTTAATGGACTTGAGGTGTTGGGAGACAGGAATGTGGGGGTCCAACTGGCTTTTTTTTCTGTGGTTTCTGTTTTATGATGTTGGATAAGTTGCTGGAATTTGCGTTTGGTTTCTTACGTTATTTTTTCTCTCTTTTTTTTATGTTCTCAGCCCGCCTCCCGTATCTCCCATGCTGAGGCTGCGCCTCCTGAGCCTAGACCTGATCTTCGCACCAAGCTCTTTTCTGCTCTGGGAATACGCCCCTAAAAAATTCTGATACATTCTGATCAGAAAATTGTCAGACAATATATCCTTATTTGCACGTTCGCAACTTTTTAGGTTAAGATGGGTGGAGAAACACGCGGTTATGAAAAGGGGGGTGAAAGGCAAAGTTGTTGTATATTAAATCCAGAATACTTCCATTCTCGCGTTCGAAGTTTTCGATGATGAAACTTGTTCGTAAAAACCCCAAACATTTTTTTTAATGATTGGGAAAAAGCAGTGCCTTTTGATAGAGTTTCATAGAAGGGGAAAGGTTGTACATACGGAAAGCGACTGTGGTTGGGTGAAATGAGCTTGTAGAGTTTTTCTTACTTTCATGCTTGTTGAACTTCTGCGAATGATTTTTTTTCGTTCTGATTTTGTTTCTACACGTTCTTTGCGATTGGGGAAAAGTATTGTAATCTTTTCCTTGTTCCATGATCGTTATTTTGTAGCTTCCTATGTTTTTTGGACTATGTTTTCTTTTCTCGTGGTTCCTATATTGAGACCATTACCCACGTGCTCGTTGTTTTGATTCCCTTGGGTTCAGATACCATACACCGGACGTATGTTCTTCACACCCTTGTAAAAAAACAACAAGTCATACTTGTTTCGAAAAAGAAATCGAGTTTGACCGTTGCGATCTTCCCAGATGAGAAAAAATACCTCTTTAAAATCGGATTTAAGAGAATAGTTCCTTTATCCCAAAATACACTTGTTGACACGTCACCTTGACATGCGTGTACATAGTTATCCTCATTGACAAAGATTGACACTTGTGTTGCTGGATGTACCCTGTTTTTTGAGTTTTTGCGAAGTTTTTGTGGCAAAGCATTGATGAAGTTTGGTCATTGGTTCCCCCGTTTTGTATACGCAGTTGGGGCGGATGAGACGCAGCAGCTCGTTTTCTAAATTGCGCGCTTCTATCCGGCGAAGCAGCGCCAAGCTTATGCAGAAGCTGGTCACCCAAGGTCGAAGCGAAGGACCTTTGACCTTAGGAATGGGCGGGTCTTGGGGTTCGCCCAGTCCTACCTCCCCTTATGGGTCCACGCCCGGTTTCGGTCTCGCCGACGCTGATCAACAGCCCGGCTTAAGGTAGGATGGAGTTCTTCCCAAACCAGGGATACATGCAAGGCGGAGAAAACGAAGGGGAGGGATTCAGAACAGGGTAGGGGGTGGGATGGGATGCTTACACACTTAAGCGAAGAGGATTTTTTTATGATTTTTTTCCTTCGACACTTGAGTAGATCTTTCGGAATTAACCCCCAAGAAAATGTCAAACTCGACATAAATAACCTGCGACTAACCGCAATCGTTTTAATATTCTAACACCGAAGTACTGGCGGTCTTAAAAGAATATAACTTGAACAGTTATAGCTAGTTTTATTTTTGTGTTTCGATTTGGGTTGCTTGATGCGATGCGCACTGCCTTGCACGAAGAATGGTTATTTTTTCCTAACACGCGGTTGTGGTATTGTTTTCCTTATGTATTGGAAATGTTGTGCAATCAACTAACGGGCATTGTATTGTTTTTTTCTAGCATGAAGCGGGCAAGTTCAATGTTCGTTCTTAGTGGCCAATTTCACGAGCAGGTAAGCTAGTGTTATTTCTTATGGAGTTTAATGATCCGTTTGGGCAGTGGAATGTTTAACTTATAGTTAAGGATCGCGTGCAACTTATAGCATTGTTAGGGTTTAATAACGCGTGTCTTTGTAACATGTGTGGGCATTACGATAGTTTGTGTTTATTATTAATTTTTCATTATACCGTTATAGAACTTCTAGAATACGGACGTGCTCTTTTTAAATAAATAATATAGCATTTCTGTTGGCCGTTATCACAACAGATAGTAAATTTGCGAATTTTCTCTACGGTTACTGAAGCGTGAAACTTTACGCATTGTAGTTTAGTCTGTTAGACATGCACGAGTAAGAGTTTTCCTAACTTCACCAATTCATAATTCGCTGTACTACGTTGCACAGAGAGATATGGTACCACGAAGAAAATTTGAGGTGAGGAAGTAGTGGTTTTGTGTGAACGTAGACAAGTCAAAGTGAACGATATGGATGTTAGTCGCCAAATGTACTAACTTTAGTGATCATCCTAACTGCGTAACGTAAATGGAAGGAAGTATTGGAATCGTTGTAAAACTAACCAATTACGTAACATTGGAATTGTTTAAGTTAAATTATAGTGTTGTAATTTGCCCAGATTGTTGAAAATGTTAGCTTCATCCACGCAGTAGCTGTATGACTAATGTTGTATTTTTTAGGGCCTTGTCACTAATCTGATGAGTATGCGGAGTCGAACAGCTAGTTCAGAATATTTAAGAAGCAAAGGTGGCACTTAGCATTCCTCTCTTTTCTTGGCTTCTACGGTGACTCCGCTCTCGCCTCTACGAATCGCTCCCATTCTAGCCACCATCGTGTTTTGTATTTTATTTCTTTTGTTGCAATGTTCGGTGGGTATGACGCTTTACTATTATCCTTAAGGGAAACTCCCAGTGGGGACGATCTGTGTTGGTTTAAACTGAAGGCAAGCGATCGCGATTTTCAAAAGCGACACGCTTTTTGCTAAAAAGGCGACAAGGTGATGGTTAGCGTTAGAGAAACTAAATGGCTGTGGCTTGTCAATGCCAATCATGTATTGACAAGATCGCAGAAGGACGAAGCGAGAGTAATTTTTTCTTCCTCATTGATGCGCTAAGTTATACATCATGTACACAGCATCACACTGGCAAAATACACTACGTAAAAATGATACGGGTCAAGCATTTTAATCATTAAGAAAGTTTCAAGGTAATAATTATAACAATCAACGTTTTTTATCGACAACCGACGTAAAGGACACAGAAAGGTCCATTCTGTTAGCTTTGGAATGCTACGTTGAACGAACTTTAACGAATGGCTGCTGGAATGACGACACACAAGATGTCCTTGCCGGTTTCATCTTTAAGTTCCCATTTCACCACTACTTTGATCTAGATGATACTTTGTTAAATTGTACCACAATGAAAAAAAATGTAAATAAAAAATACTTTGGGATAGCTGGACTCGACTGGAATTTGCGCAACGTAGTTATATAGGATCCCGTCTTTCAAAGGACATTCAATGCCTTTGCCTTGACAAGCGTTCGGGTCAGGAAGCGGGAAAGGTACGGGAATTCCTCCGATTATACCATGAACAACTGCTTTGGCGGTATTTGAATCTCCCTCTACAGCAGAATAGTTAGTAAGTGTGTCGTCTTTATTTTGAGTCGTAAATTACTCGCTGTGAAATTGACTGATAGTGTCGCATTCGTTCCCGATTTCAGAATACAAAAAGGTCCGCTATCACACCCAGCAACTTGTACAATTTTGACCGTAGAACCAGCCGACCCTGTGGGTGTACAAAATAAATAAATGCGTATTGATGCTATCGCGCCTGTAAAAGTAAGTAATCTGTACCAAACTTAACCACATTGCTTACCGCAGTCCTTCCATATAGTAGCCGAACAAGGTAAAATCAGAATACACGAAATTACGACGGTTAATGTTAAGCGCAACATCCTGCGTAGCTAACGTTTCAAATCAACTAATCCCAGAGTGACTAATCTGAACACAGTAGGGACTTCTCACCATCCGTATGATACTTTGGTTGAGCAAATCTTTGGCTTGGTGCCCAATAGGTGGCAGTTGCTCCAAGAAGCCTGGCGATATTCGATTAACATCGATAATCATGACAACAAAAAAATATTGTGGTTTTTCTACTGAACTTTAATTTTGAAGCTCCGATCTCTGTAATTTTTTGGATGTATTTTTTTACATTCAATGCTCGACCGGTTTCATATTGTGTCTCTAATTGTGTGCCTGTCAATAGTAACATGTGTTTTTTAACGTTTGGTATGATTGCGTAATTTCATGCCACTATTTTTGCTGGAAACACTGCCGTCAAAGTAAGCGAACACAATTAGCCACCTACACTGCATCCGTTATTAATGTTAACTACAGGTGGATATTTTGTCGTGAATCAGTAATATTTTGTCGATAAGAATGTGATTTTAGTGTGTTCTCCACCTAATCGACGTGGAAATGTCATCAGCAGCCTAATTGTCATGCGACTTGCTGATCACGAGGCACTGCAATTTGATTTGTAGGAAATTTATGATTTTTTGTATACCCTTCCTTTGCGTAGTGACATTAACGTCTCTTTTTTAGCCAAAGTCGTAAAAAACAATACAGAAATTTAATAAATGCGATGTTTAAAATTATTGTTTGAACGACTGTGTGAATTTAGCTTGTTGCCTGTAACGGATTATATACAAGCAGATTTAACTGGAGCGGTGCATCACTGGAGCGATTATACTTACGCTATATGTCTTACAGCGGTTTACAAGATGTTCGCCTACCTTTCCTATGTATACGGCATTTATACTTGCCTTTTGCTACATATAGAAGAGACAAATGGTCTAGTGGTATAAGCGGGTAGCACCGTGATCTAAAGGTCGCAGGTTCGATTCCCGCTGAGTACAGGTTATTTTGTAAAAAAATTCCCAGTGCGTCGGGATATAGTCCTTCATTCCTCCATCCTTCCCACACCCGAGTTTCTCCCTGGCTCGGTACGATTCTATCGTGCTTACATCTGTTCAGTCTGGAGTACCAATTGGTTCGGAAAACCGAGCTGCTGCGAAACAGGAAGGATATAGGAGCTAGCATGAGGGATGTGAACTGGCTAAGGGAGGAGGAAGGAAGGCGGAGCTTCAGTTTTTCACGATTTGTTCAACATTGTTTCAACATTGTTTCAACTTTGTTCAACATTGTTTCATATGGAAAATAACCCAGAAAAGGCCTTTCCAGCTCGAAAACGTAACCACGCCCACTTTTTCAAATTTCCACCAATGGGAAACCCGGATTCTTGAGGAGGAAGTCGCATTTCTCGGCGGAAAATTTGGAAAATACGAAATTTTTCCGGGTAAAATGTATTAAAAATACCGCAAAATACCACAAATACAGTAGTAATAACAAAAAAAACAGAATTTTACGTACAATTTATGGCTTAGAATAAAGGCATTTTCGGAGGTTCTTCGTGCAAATTGACACAGGTTTCGGAGAGAACATTTAGAAAATGCGGCAAAAAATTGTGCAGAAAGTTTTAGGGCAAATTAGAAAATGGAGTGAACGACGAGTAAAGAAAACATAATTTCAGCGGCAGTATGGATTTTTTTTGGGAATAGAAAGTAGACGAGAACAAGTGTATGGCCGACCAATGCTTGTTAGACGGAAGAAGTAGACAAAACTGAAAAATAAAGCACGCCAGAATTCTGGGATAGACAAAGGTCCAATACACATTTAAGAAAATTTATTTGAGCAGGAAAACTTAACCACGTAAACTGTTGTGTGAACATCTAGAAACTACCAAGACACTTACACGCTAAAATACCAAAACGAGTTACCACGCACACATTATCACCAAATTTGTTATTCATAGCAATTCTGTTAATACGAGATAAAAACGACAGCAAAATAAGATAGATGTCCATAACAACAAACTGAACGGAAGTCGTAAAGAAAA
The DNA here is from genome assembly GCA_020615345.1 of Triops cancriformis. Taxonomy (NCBI): domain Eukaryota; kingdom Metazoa; phylum Arthropoda; class Branchiopoda; order Notostraca; family Triopsidae; genus Triops; species Triops cancriformis. The sequence goes on from JAHZNP010001138.1 coordinate 18,484, forward strand.
GACCCCAAACAACACAAAAGGACACAACAACGTAGGTCTTGACACAATAGGTACACTAAGAACTACGTATCACTTTCAGCCGATCTCACTATACACCCGGCAGTGTAATTTTGGCATTAAGCCTGTAGCGCTTGCATAAATTTCCATTTCCATTACTCCACTTCCCCAGAACCCTACACAAACAACGAACGCCAACCGATTGTACAATACCAGCTAATAAGCTATGCAGTTCTTAGGGGCTCACCATCCTTAAACCCAGACACACCTGTACAACCGCACATTGGTGACTGACAGAAAATAGGTAAGGCCGCTTTTCTTCACCTTGCACGTAACCTATGCCAGCACACCTAGTGGGCGTCAGCTAAAGCGCGCTTAGTTCAAATACAATCTTTCTTCTCACTCCGGTGTCGCTCAGCTCCAACAGTATTAGAGTTATGGCCATCCAAATCCAAAGCGTGTCTTCTTCCACCGTTGACTACCCATAATCGATTCCATGCCTATTCTTAACGAAAGAAAATTAGAAGGGAAAGTTTTCCGAAAAGACGCCGCTTCGAATTTCGCTGTCAATATTGTGAATCACTGAAAGCAAGCTAACCTATAAAAATTTGAATACAGAAGTTAAATTTGTATGGCACTGTGTGTATAACAATTATACCGAATCAACATTACGAAGTGAAGGCATGAGTCACACAGTCCCAGCCCTAAAACATCACCAGCTCTGTTCTTTGCCACTACATGTTTGACGCAGTGGGTTTCAACGAAATTTCAAACAGACTGACTTATTTACTTGGGGAAATAAAAAATCTGTAGGTGAAAAGGTCAGGGTTACAAGATGTATTGCACGTTCGACTATATAAAAAGGGCAGCACCAGGGTGTTTCGGCAAATGTTCGAGGTTTCCACGAAAAACAGAGCAGTCCAAAGCAGCTTTGAAGCAATCTACGTTATAAAAAATAATCAAACTAAAAAAAGGAAAGCAGTCTAACATCATTCACTCTGAAAATCCTATTAGCGAAAACAGAAGCCTGGAAAGAGCAGGGGAAGTTAACAGATATGTCGATTCTTGGTTTGTATCACTGGGATTCCTGTCCAAAGACCCATAGTTTCAACTCGTTCCTCTCACAAAAACGAACAAGTCTCTTTCTTTAACGACCTTACAAATATACTGGGTAGAAACAGCAATAGCAACTCTGCATAGAAACTCTCCCATAACTAAAATAAAAGTTGTTTTCCAATACTCCAAGCTATTAGTCAAAGTCTCGCCTTATCTAACCTTTCACGTCTTGGAAGGCTAAGCAGACTTACTTCTCACCTTCTGCTCACGTCCAGAAGCCAACAAAACGAAACACAAAACACGAGCCAATAAACTAAAAATCTTCGCCGCATAAAAGCCGGACAAAAATGTCAAAAGCGGCATAACCAAAGCTTATGTAAATCTGTGATTTAAAAAACTTGAAAAAGCTACATAGAAACTGCCTGATATAGGCCAACCGTCATTCTTTGTAAAGAGAATTTCCAAAAATGGTCCCGAATAGCTGAACCGAAGAGTTCGCACTTTTGATTGCACTCTTCATCTCTGATAATTCTGATGGCACTGGCCCAAGTTCTCATAGGAAGACACCCGTGGCACGTTATACATTGCCTCGTAGCTTAGCAGCGAGTCGTTGGTGTTGCTAGTGTAAGTACCGGAGGTAGCAACGTTGTTACAAGGAGTATTCATATGAGGCTGTAAATGCGGGTCGCTGCTAGACGGCGAGTTGTACAAATGAGTTGGTGTGGGAGGATGGTGGTGCTGCGGCTGTTGTTGTGGCATTGGCATGGCGGCTCCAGACGACGCAGGGGACATTATGTGATGGTAGGAAACCGGGACCGCGGCAGGCTCCATGGCAGTAGTAATGGCTTGAGGAATAAGAGGAGGCGGCGCCAGAGGGGCGTAATTGGTATTCGCACCTCGGGAACAGGTGGTCGAGTGTAACGTTAGAACGTCCATCAACCTCCGTCTTTCCGCTTCCAAACGCTGGATCTCCGATCGAAGGCCCACATTTTGGTCTTCTAATGTGTCCGACTCCTATTTTATAATTCCACAGATATAATTAATGCAAGGTTAAGTTTTGCTACCATCTCAACGTAACAAGTCTTGCAATCAAAGGTGTCACCTTTGTTAAAAGCGTTATTACTATCTTTCTGGAAAAGACGGCCGCACTATAGGTCACTAGAGTTGGTCAATGTGTTAAAAGTTCTATGTTTCCTATGTGATTACAGTTTATCTTTGAAACAAAAAAGATCATCAAAGATGAACAAATGCTTACGCTGGTAGTACAATTCTAAAAACTTGTTGCAACACTTGAGGGAAAAAATTAAAATTAGAGATGTCTCATTCGAGTGACAATGGATGCAGGAAAAGAAAAAAGGATGTCTTGGAAAAAGGTACGGATGCATTCACCCGATACCAACAAAAGCGCGTACAAGGAAGTGATGAGCGGTTTAAAATTAAAGATACGGTCATCCCACACGTAAGTTTTATTTATACAAAATGGTGATCAGGCGTGGAAGTGCCGCTTACACGTACCTTTAAAAGAATGACGGTTTTTTCTTTTTTGCGGTTCCGGCATTTGGTGGCGGCAACTTTATTACGCTCCCTACGTCGACGGCGTCGATCTTCGTCTTCTGGGGTTAAATTGGACCCGGAACTGTGAGAGGACTGTTTAAAAAAATAAAAAAGCAAATTCCTTTGTTTTAGTTAAGAGAAAAAGAGAGTGAAGTACATAAGCGTCCCTTTCTGAGGGAAGTAATAAAAAGGACATATATCTTACTATAAGACATCTTTTTATACGAAGGTTTCTACTTACGCCTTGTGTTAAGGGTTCGCTCAACCTACCTAGTTTCGTGATAAGATTGTTCCTTATAGAAAAAAATACTGCAGAATTGTACTAAATAATATGTATCGTGAAGTGTATGTTATATGCTGTTGTACTTATTTCTAAGTGTTTAACTCTCCTCCTTCATTTGAAGCATTGCCATTTCCCTTTGCAATATCTTTTAATGATTACGGAAGTGAATGTTTTCTTCAATGAAAAGCAATAAATCAAACTCATATAAATGTTTTTCCCTTTTTTTGCGTTGCCACTTGGATAAGTTCTTTATTATACAGGATAAAGCAAATCTATTGTTGGGCGTATTAAAGCTAAACTAAAGCTCAACGAAACATTGTACGTATTGTTGAGTTGTTCTATAAAACAATAATGAGAAACGAAGAATAAAACAAAGGGATACACGAAGATGTATACAATAAAAACATAAGCGAAAACGCAGATAAGAACGTAAAGCGAATTTGTTTACTTCTAACTGTTTACGCAAAGTGAACTAATTCATTCTGCTCAATGGATGTGTGCCTTTCACCTTCAGTGAACCAACAAAAAGCGAAGTTTCGAGAAGAAAGAGTCATACTATATTATGCAACTTTGTTTCTGCGTGCACGAAATGTAAACAACAAATTCGCCTCCTTTCCTACTTCTGACTACTCAATGAGGAAAATGCTGAATTAAATAAACGTTTGCAAGTCCGTGGTTTCAATCTGGGAAAGAGCGAGTTTCCGCCTACTCTAGCCTACAGGCAAGAAGTCGGAGCAAACAAATCTGTACTATGGTGGTAGGAAAACTAAACACTGAAACTATTTACTTGTAATATTATGACGAAGCTCATAACTGAAAAGAGCAATGGCAAAAAGGATTGGTATTCAATATTCATATCATACCACATTTGGTCAAAGAACGCGTTAAACAGGGTGTTACCATTATTTTCTCATTAGCTACAAAAGGAAATGCTACGTCAATACTCATTATGTTCACAGTCTTCTTTGTTAAAAAGTTCTCTAAGCTTGATTTGCTAGATCTAGTGAAATAAGTGAAATTTCGCCAGTGAAATTATCACTTGATATAATAAAAGCTCTCGTTACATAATTACCTGTACTACAATTATCTCTATTATAGCAATTATATAAAAAACGTCTAGGACTCATAAAACCTAATTAACAGACTCAAACGTGTCAAGATAAAAACTTTTCAATTCACTCACATGGAAGACGAAACTTCGGCAATCCTTAACACTAAATGCAATGTCACGATTTTAAACGGTATTAAATGATTATGCACAAAGGATGGGCGACCTTCAATCGCTGCTACAACAACGCAATCTAAATCAACGAACAAGTTTCGCTTTCTTCACGGGTAAATTTTAGGTCAATTTCGTACGAATCGTGACATTTTTTTCAAAACAAATGCGACGCCGTTCAGGAAATCTTTAAAACCTTCTCCACGCACTTCCGGAAGTTATACTGTGTTGCATGGTATATGAGAGTTAAAATCTTATACAGTGGCATTAACCCTCTAGGCGCCGTACGCAAATGCCGCTGTGACAGAACGACGAAATGCGAAACTTAAGATTCTTACTAATCAGGCTCACAGTAGGGCTCACGATCAGGAAGGATAATGGAAATAAGGCTTCAACATTTGTCCGGAATTTTCTCAGCTACCGGTTCAGAGATTCTGAACGCTCCCAAACGGAAACGTTAGCGGGTAGTGTTAGCGAAACGCGCGTGCCTCTGCGCGCCCGACGCGGTATGCGAAGGGCAAGGAAGGTGGACTCCTTGGGTTACTATTTCTAAACGTTTTTGATCTTACCATTAATTAGCGCACTTCTATAATTTTCTTCATGATTTTAAAAGCTTTCTGTTGTTTAATTTTTGCTACGTCTAAGCTAAGCCTGCACTTTCTTGCGCTATAATATGGCTCACTGGATAAAACAGTCAAAAAACTTTTTTTTTACAAAGATATGGAATGTTTCAAACGTCCACAGAAGGGCAAACCTTGTTTTAAAATTGTGAATTTTAAGTCGGAATACGAAGTGAAGTGTTTCTGAATAGGTTCAGCCATGTACTGTGTTAGACGAAACTTAAAATTGGTAGTCAATAGGAAACAAGTAATATTTTGTAAATCACAGAAATATTGTTTTTTTTCATGAAACTAACGATGCAATAAGAGAAAAAGATGCTGATACTGCGTGGAAACTGATATATTGTATAGTTCAATTACAGAATCCTATTTTATTAAGGAAAAATTATTGCACTTAAGCGAATGCCCCCGGGCACGTACCTCACTATGCAGCCGACAGTACTGTAATGCGAACCCCCCAGGTTCTTCTTCCGGATTAGCTTAGTTTATGAGGACGTAAGTTGGATCCGTAATGCTAGTAGTAGGGAAACAACGAAGAGGTTGTAAGAAAACGGAAAAAAGAACAGACAAAGTACGTCTGAGTGACTACAATCTAGACGACGTACAGCAAAACAATGTTATGCGAGGTGAAGTAAATCAGGACAACTCAAATCGTCTTTTCTCTGTATGAAATGTGACCGGGTAATTTCATACTAGATTCAGTGCCTTTCCTGGAAATCGTCAGTAAATTTCTTACTGACAACATAATTTTTCACCATTTCTCAATGCTATTCAAGATATCAAGACCGTTTTTTTAGTTTAGCTTTACATCTCACGTTACTGTCCTTAAGATATCGGCGAAGATAAAGCATTACTTTAATTTGAATGAATTTTTAGTGCCGCTAATCCGAAACCCAAAATGTGGGACACATTTAAAGGATTCGAAACACAAAACTAAGAATCATGCTAACTTACAGAAAATAAAAAAAAATCCACACTGTAAAAAAAATTTGTAAAATTACAGAGGTTTCACAAAAGTTTTCAGGTAATATTGCAAGACTATGTATGTAATATTGCCTACACAAAATTTCTTGTATTATTACTTTAGTTTAATCGTTTTTATACAAAGAATTCAAGGTTAATGTGTCTACCACGATTTATTTGTAAATTATTTAGCAATTTTTGTTAATTTACTACATGTCTCGTTAAATTGCCATAAGATTGTTGTAAAATTACAAAGTGTTCTGTTACTGAACCTACTTTAAGTTTCAACATAAAAATACTGCAAAATGTTATATTTTTACGGAAATTTCACGTTGACCTTTACTCAAATACAAATTGTAGGAATACAAAGCATTTTTGCAGCCTCCTTTGTAAGAAACTATTGTAGCTTTTACACAATAATTCGTAAATTGTGTACAGAACTTTTCGTCAAACGAACTAACAAAGAAAATCTATTATTATGAAAGCGGTGCAGTACATGGATTCCATTAGAGTGGAGGTTCATAGTGAAGTAGATCTACAGCACGAAAGCGTATTCCAGATGGTATTGTCACAGTTCTTCTGTCAATAAATGACAGCGTTCAGCTAAAAAAAAGTGTTTTAGTTATTTTTGTGATCTCCGAATTATAAATAAATTTTTTTTACTTAGTTTATACTTTTGTTGGTAAAAAATATTTAATTTCGGATAACGACAATGCTCGCTTAACGGCAAGTCGGAGGTCGGGCCCGGGCCCGGGCCCTTGCCGTTAAGCGAGTTCGACTGTTGGACTCGGCGAACGACGGAGGAGCTAAAAGTAATAAATAAGACAGCGTTTGACAGGAATGGGTAGTCGCAGCGACGTGAGTCCAGCGTCTTCCACTAATTTCCCACGCTACTCGAAGAGACACTAGTCATACATGCCCAAACCCATACGAAAGAATTCATCCCTTCCATTTTTGTTTTTATTAAACTAGAGCAAAGTTGCAACAGTCAGTTCATCTTTAGCTTTCGAAGGCAAAGGTGCATGAAGTATCGCGAGCAAAATCTGTAAGTGAAGCGTTCTTTTAGTGGTATAAAAAAGCTACAGTAGGTGATTAAACATTTCTCTAGTTTGAATATTTCAGCACAGATAAGCTTCTTATTTGTTGTAATCTTTTGTTCTTATATGAAACTCACACAAGTACAAGTTTTTTTTTTTACTTTGGACTGATTTTTTAACGCCTCTTACCGCGAAAACTCATAATTTCCCATAATTATAAGTTCCCATAATTATTTAAAAAAAATTTTTTACAGGGATATCTTCCAGATTGCTTACGTAAAAGGAACAGGCAGCAAAGAAGAAAATAGTAACGCGCCATGTGAAGCTTGTAAGGCACGACAACAAGAAAAATCGGAATATCCTTCCATGCTTTGAGATTTCTTCGACTACTGCATTTAATTACATTATGAGTGTTTTCTTCGTTATTCGCACCACGTTCCCGACG
>JAHZNP010001139.1:9740-25719 GCA_020615345.1 Triops cancriformis
ATTGGAAAAGTGCTTCATTGAAAAAATTGTCTGTATTTTTAATCTAGAAAGGCACACCAGTGCACCAAATTACTATTACAAAAATAGTTGTCGAAGGATTCATTTTAACATTGATTGTGACTTGCATTGATCACTAGAATTAATGAGAGACTTGGTGCTGCTTGGTAGCTGAAAGTTTCTCTAAATCACAAGACATGCCCGGTGATGCCAAATGCAGTACGTCGCCTAGGTGTGCATCAGTGATCCGATTACTCAGATGACTTTTCGTGTGTTTCATTTTTGAGAACAACTGCTCACAGACAAACGTGCTTCCAAACATTGACACAATCCTTTTGGCGTGATTAGTTAAGTTCGTGTGTATCCGAGCCTTTAAGAAGATATTTCTTGTAAAAATCTACTAGTGGTACACCACATGCATTAAATTTTGCTTTCAATATATCGTTACATTGTAACTCATTAGCTCCATCTGAATATTATCCGGAACTTTTTCTACGTCAACATCAAAAAGGGTACAGAACAGCCTGAAATAGCCCACGTGTGATAGGAGGTCAGCAAAACGTGAAACAAACTCGTTTTTTAAAGCGCGTATCACAGTTACAAAATCACAGCTTTCTTTTGGTCTTCTTTCCGCAAGTGTAGGGAAATGCGTGTAATTCGACTTCTCAAGCTGGTTTTCCCACAATCGAAGCTTTGTTTCGAATGCAGTAACGTGGCTCCACATTTCATGAATCAGCTGATTTTTCCTTTGAAGCTGCAAATTCAGACTGTTCAAATGCTTCGTCAGATCGACTAGAAAAGCAAGGCTTGAAAGCCACTTGTGGTCTCGAAATTCTTTAGCGTTTATGTTTTTGCTCTCAAGAAAGCCTGCTATTTCCTCACGGAGGGCATATACTCTTTCTAACATAGCACCACGACTTAGCCAGCGAACATCACAATAATATAGTAAGTCTCCGTATTCGTTCTCTGATTCGGTCAAAAGTTGCCTGAATTGACGATGATTCAAACCCCAAGACAATATTATATTGACCGCTTTTACAGCCACGTCCATTACTTCATTTAAATTTCATGTCTTGGCGCACAATGCTTCTTGGTGTATGATGCAGTGTATCTTCCTGACTTCGTGAACGATTCCGATGCCTTCTAAATGTTTCTTAAGTAAGGCTATGACGCCTTTATTCTGTCCGACCATAGCCGGAGCTCCATCTGTTATTACTGACACAAGCTTTGTCAAGTCCTAACCGAGATTAGAAAAACACTGAAGTAATGCTACCAGAATTTCTTCTCCTTTAGTAGTATCCTTGATGGGTATCAGTTGTAGAAACTGTTCGACAATTTCGAATGTTTTAGAAACTCCGCGTATAAATACTACAAGCTGTGCAGTATCAGTGGCATCGGTGCTCTCATCAAGAGCTATTGAGAAATACTGAAATTCCTCGCAACATCTTTTTAAACTGCTCTTCAGGTCAGCCGACATTTCCTCAATTCGCCTCGTAACGGTTCTCGCCGAGACTGACATTAGAAAACAAATCCTTCTTCTCCGGACATAGTATGACTACAACGGTCATCAAACATTTTTTCACGAAAACCCCATCTGTGAAGGGTTTCATTTCTTCTGCTATAAGTTTTGAGACAGCAAAACTTGCAAGGGTATTTTTCTCACATTCTGAGTTCTGTTTCTTAAATACCAGGTTTTGCTTTTGCAGACAACGACTGAGTTTAGCAATTTCGTCTTTTCGTAGTTGACCGGTCAGTTCAGCGTATTTTGAATGGTTTGCCTCGTAGTGTCGCTTGATGTTGAACTCTTTAAATACTGCAACACTTGCCTGGCAAATGAGACATACAGGCTTCCCGAAATGCTGGACAAAGAAGTATTTCTCAGTCCAGCACTCCTGGAAAACGCGACATTCGACGTCGAATTTTCGACGCTTTGCAGACATTTTACCAAAACTGAGGAAGAAGTTACGGATTAGATTCAATACTATAGGGCGTATGCCAATCTTAGTACATTGTTCCCACCGGTAGGGGGAGAGCCGCCATTGTTCGAACCATTGTTATTTTTTTATGTTTACAACTGTGTTTCACGTGGTGTTAAATTGGCTGAATTTGCTCTCCGTTTTCAACAGACAACATTTTACACAACATTTCATCTTTCCTATGTAAGTTAGCCACGGCTTACTAAACAAGTATGAAAATAAGAACGACGGTCGTATACTGCTGACAGTGCTAAGTCTAAACAGTGGTTCGAACAATGGCGGCTCTGTGTCCTAATGTCCTACCGGGGGGAACTGTGTACTAAGATTGGCATACGCCCTATTGTTCATGACTTGAACCACCCAGGCTCGCCAGGGGTAAAGCTCGGAATGTAAGCAAAATTGTTGTTTTTGCTTTCATCTGCACGTTCTCTACACATGAGAATATGTTGTTCATACCGAGTATCAAAAAATATGTTTGAAAGTACACGCAAAATTGCAAAATTGAATAAAGAACAGGTACAGTCAGTGACACAACACCTTCTCATGTGCAGAGCACGCGCTGGTGAAAACGAAATCATCTTGACCTATGTTCCGGGCTTCACCCATGGCGAATCTTGTGGTTCAAGTATATTTTAATAAAATTTAGCTACTTTACTATCACAAATGACTACAATGTTTGTATGACGAGGGAGTGAAGCAAAACGAGGAGAATCCACGATGAAGAGCCGCGAAGCACTAACGTGGCACCGTTGAGTTAAAAGTGGAACTGGAACAGCAAATTCAGTTCCAAGCAGCCTACTATAGTAGCCTAGTATCTGCAACACGCTGCGTAAATTTTACTAAGGTAATGCTCAGATGTTTCACGAAAAACCTACTATGTCAGAAATTTATTCAAAACTTATATTAGTTTATAAGGTACCGCGGGCCGGATGCATGTAAATTCTTACTAGGGTGCCGAGGGCCGGATGAAATGGGCTGGCGGGCCGGATTCAGCACACGGGCCGTAGGTTGCCGACCGCTGGGCTATAGCATAACCCCGTGGAACGAGTTTGGTACTTGCCTCGTCCTGCCCGTGCCATTTAAGCGCGCTGTCCCCTGTCAGTTTTTTTTGCTCAGTACTTGTACAATATATATCCACGTTTATCTTGATCCGTATAAGTAATCCTGAATTAATATTTTCTAGAAATATATTTTGTTCCATAAAAATGCTAATTAATACATCATTCGCTTTTCGTTTATAAAAGTTTCGTATAAGTCATCCAGAATTAATGTTTTAGAATATTTAGTTCCATAAAAGAGCTTATTAATACGCAATTTACTTCGTTTATAAAAGTTTCGTACTAATTTATTATTTTATTTATTTTTCTTAATTTCTTCCTCCCTTCACTTGTGGGAGTTTACCATTTTTTAACTCGATAAACCCTTCAACGTACATTTTTATTTTGGGTTGATACGCATATCGCCATTAGAATCCAATTAAGATTCTTACGCGAACGAAACATTTACGACATTTACTTCATTTCGGCTCACATTTACGCCATGCGTATTCTGAAAATGTGTTTTAAGTTTTGTCGCTGCTTCGGCCCATTCTTGAGAAGGTTCTATTAAACCCCCAAAAGATAACGTTTTGGCCCATGACGGGGTAGCGTAAAGCGTAGTTTACACTGCCAAGCGGCACATGCCGTCATAGACTAGGTTGACATGAACACTCGATTGATTTACATTGAACATGTCGGCATAGACAAGTGGGCGTAGCTTTGTGAAAGCTGTTATTGTTGTCCTTTTGGCATCTTTGTAAAGCCGTGAACTTTTGTCATACAAATTGGGGTTATTCCGCACTAAATCGATTAATTATCTTCGAAGGACATTTTTAACAGAACAACGTTTCACCTTAATTTTTTTAAACAATTAAGCAGGAACAAAGCTTAGGAGAATCTTTGGAGAAAATGCTACGGTACATTACAAACTTTCCAGGTATTGATGTAGGGCTTTCCCCCTAATCCTTTTCCTTACTTCAGTGAAAGTATATAATGGGTATAACTGTAAAACTATGTACAATTACCTATACAATTTGTTTTCCGCGCCAATTTTTCATTAAGCCAAAACCTACCTCTTTGTGATTGGTGCTTGCCTGTATGTTAGCCCGAAATGTTGAGCAGTGCTCAACTTTTTTTTTCGGCACAAGCTCCGAGTTTCTCACCAGTACTGAGCATGCGCAAGCCCTATACGTCAAGAACAGCGACGTCACGTGCCGCTTTTGGCACACAGACATGGCAGTGTAAACTACGCTTAAGAATAAGGGACACCCCAGTTCGGGAAATTTATTTCGAAGTTCGTATGCAACCCAATATTTAATTTTAATTATATTATGTACTGTCCAGATGAAAGAAACCATACTAAATCCTGACAGTAGAAAACTCGTGATGGACGATGGTAAAGGCATTTAAACAGAACGAAAGCAAAACCAATTAGTATTAATATAAACACGTAAAGAACATTGGCGCCTAGAAATGAAGCTGCTTTTATGAAACTGAAAGTACAGCATCCTTCTTAAGGATGTCTTACTACATAAATATACACAAATCAATAATTACTAAGTATTTTAATTGAAATGTATTGTTGAACAACATTACAGTTTAGATAAGCAATGTGTAACGTCAGAAATATAAAAGCATTCCCTTTTTAGTAAGGTCTAGGCCTGCATAAGCTCCGTGTGTTCAAAAGCGGCGCGTTCAGAATAAATGAGCTATATCATTTTCAGGCGGAGCTGAACGGTTTAATCCGACATGCTCCTCCTATTGAGCCAACCTTGTATCCATGAACCTTGGTTGCGAACAGCACAGCGTATAACATGCTGTGCGAAACCAACCCACGAATGCCTCGTCTGAGCCCGCGATATTGGAGTTCCAGATAATATTCACAAATTTTTTTTACCGGTGCCATCTTCGATTTCTCATTTTGATAATTAAGAATTTGTAAGATGTTTTTCAATAAACGTTTGATGATGAGATGGTCTTATATTTATCCGTAGCACCAACTAATAATTCAAATCCCTTGTTGCTTTGGCCGACGCACCAACTAATATTGGGGAGCAATTTGTGGGGAGCTAGGATAGGGCAGTTTGTGTGTGTCGTTTTTTTGTGGAGAGTACTGTACACCGGAGCCTCCAAACTGAGAAATTCCACCGTGGAGGAAAGACTTAGATATAAAGAGAAAGACTTAAAAAGGTTTGGCTTACCTTTCAATTCACAGGAGTGATACACAGGTTCTGGATGTTTTCCGGGGGAAAAAATCGACGGGCAGTTTTCGTGCTGTAAGATTTTACATTTCAAAGTTTGAAGTTCTTTCCGCTTGGCTTTCCCGAATTTTTCAATATTTATAGAATAGTACGCTAAGTGTTTTTAAGTTAAGTTAATATTGTACTTACCTAAAACTAGTCTTTTAAGTAATTCAGTAATTTTATTCAATTACTTAAGGATTCCGGTACTTTGAGAGTAATATCAATATAGATTTTTCGTAAACTGGGTACTTCTTCGCAAACAATAATAAAATAAATGCATACGTTTCCCTAATTATTGATGACTGTTAAATAATAGTTAATTTTGCATGTCTATCCATCATTAATTTTGCATGTCTGGAAAATTTCCTCAGTTTTTAATAAAAGAATTACCCCCACCCCCCGAAATGAAATCATGGATACGGCCCTGGCTATAAGGCGCCGTTCCTTAAAATCTGCCCTTATATTGGCCCCCCAAGAATTTTGATGCCCCCCCTACAATTCCATCCTTGCGACGGGCCTGCGACGCCAAAAAGCATTTTATAGTGATTCAAGATATACAAAAGATGATTTAAGTACAAACTGCAAGGCAAAGACCTGGTTTTCCAGTGGGTACCACGGCACGAAGGTATTGAGGGAAACGAAAAGGAAGATTGCGCAGCTAAGCTAGGGAGGGGGTCCGAAGTTTACACACATAGAAAACTCACCAACGAAGAAATTATGACAGTCTTCAAGGAAAAAAGCGAAAACAGAATCCTAAGAACATTGCAAACTCAAACAGAACAAAATATCGCACAGACAGCCAAAACCCTAAAGACGCACCCATGGCTGGAACATCCCAACAGAAGAGTGGCAGTAGCCACAGTATAAGGATTACACAGTAGGAATAACTGGGCTATCTTCCAATGTTAAGGTTTTGACGGGTCCGTAGACTACATTCAGGTAAAAGGACAGATTAGCAAAGGGTATATTCGCAAACCTACCAGTGCTGCTAAAAAAACGTCACGACAGTTTACGAATGGTCAGGGGAGAAAATGGAAGGTCAGGAAGAAAGGTGGCCCTTTTTTGGAATATTGTGAAATCTTTTTCCTAGTAGATTAGGAATGCCTACTTACTGGGGGCATGGGTAAGTCTATGAATCCATAGCCTCCCATCTTCCTTCAGCCCCACACATCCTCCTGAGACCGAGAAAGCTCGTCGAAAACCTTAAACATTGGAAGATAGCCCCGTTATCCTACTGTGTAAGCCTTGTACTGTGGACACAACCCAAGTAGCACACTTTGGTCGTAGGGTCGTCCTTTTCCGACTTACTCACGTCGCCGCGCGACGATGTAGTACCGTGCGCCTGACCTCTATAAAGCCGGGCTCAGACAGCCGTTTTTCCGTTCAAAAAGACTGACGGAGTTTCCGATTTCCGTGCGAAGCATTCACACACGCTACGACAACTGTCCGCAGAGCTCCTCCTCGTAAACGGAAGTAAACAAATACACGAGGACAAAACACGTTTTCATGAACCCTTCCATTTTTATGGTTGGTACAACTTTCATTTCCATGGAAAGTGGACTAATGTTCGGGTGTAAACGTTTATAAGTGCGAAGTAAGGAATACACTTCTCTACAGCATCTTAACCATGCTCTTGCATAACTTTGTACTTTGTGCTGTGGCGTACGAAATCCTAGCTAGCAGGGAGCGTCGTAAGTTTGAACTATTTTTATGCCTTTCTTGAAATACATTTTTCTATGACAAGAGAAGCAAAAGCGTCGTCGGCGAAGATGGTGGGTTAGACCGCTAGTGAGTGATCGGCTTATGCAAAGTCACTATTTCACAATTATGCTGCCAGCGAGGGTTAATGATCCGCAAACGTTTTTCAATTACACTCGAATGACACCTGAGTTGTTCGACGATTTGTTAAGCCAGATAGAGCCTCTGATCACCAAGGAAACAACAAACTGGCGAGATGCTATATCCCTCGCAGAGCGTTTGGCGGTTACTTTAAGGTATTAAGATATACCAATGCAAAATATACAATATATTGAACTTGTAGATACCTCGCAACCGGAGATAGTTTAATGTCTTTATATTATGACTTCCGTATTGGGCATTCAACACTTTGTGGCATCGTTAGCGAAACTTGTGAAGCAATTTGGAATGTGCTTTCACCAATCTACCTTAAAGAGCAAACGTCTGCAGATCTCGAGCGAGTCGCGAATAATTTCTTTCATAGGTGGAACTTCCCACATTGTGTGGGAGCGATTGACGGCAAGCACATTGGCGTACAATGTATTAGCAATTGTGGTACGGTATTTCACGAATGTTCGTCCCGCTTAAGTTACATTGTAATTTGTATCTCGTAGTTCTGAAGCCTTTAATTATAATGGATATCACAGCACGCTTTTACTAGCAATGTGTGATGCTGAATATTGTTTCACTATGGTGGATATAGGGGCCTGGGGTCGCGAACACGATAACACCGTCTTTCGGGAATCGGCCTTCGGACAAAAATTCTTAAACAACGAGTTGAGTTGGCCTGAAGCTAGGCCTTTACCTTTTTCAAACAAACTTGCACCGTTCGTGATCCTGGGCGACGAAGCTTTCGGCTTAAAAGAAACACAACTCCGGCCTTACCCAGGTTCGAATTTTCCTCACGATAAACTAGTCTTTAACTACAGACTGTCACGGGCTCGCCGTGTAATCAAGAACGCCTTTGGAATACTTGTGGCTCGATGGCAAATTTTCCGCGGGAAAATAAGAGCACAAGTAGAGAACGTCGACAGTATTGTAAAAGCGGTGGTAGTTCTCCATAACTTCGTAAAAAAGAAAATGGTGTCGCGATATTGTCCACCAAACTTCGTTGATGGCGAATACGGGGATGGCAGCTTACGGCCAGGGTTATGGAGACTTGAGACATCTGAGAGTACCTTCGGACGTGTGACAAATTTGTCTGAAAACAGATCAAGTCGACCAGCCACGGAAATTAGAGACACTTTTAAAGACTACTTCCTAAACGAAGGAGCTGTCTTTGGGCAAGATGACCATATCAGAAGAGGTGGATGAATACCTAATTGAATATATGTGACATTTTTTATTGTTGATGTGTACTACTTACTTACGTAGCTTTTTATATCGAATTAGATCCAATAAACGCATCATTTTTTTGTATTTCAACAACTGAGCTGAGTCGATTACTGGGTTTGAAAATACTCTTGGAGTATAGTTAAATGAATGGTTACTTCGGTGAACAGGTGCACGGCTACATTATGCAATACAGGTAAACACAAGCCCACTTATAGTCTTCATTGCGAAGTTGGGGAACTCGTATTGTGTAATCTGTCCACCGGGCAATATCCATCGTCAAAGGATGTGCGCTATACGGCGAACAGTGTCAAACCCCTTTAGGAATAGGCAATCAAAGCTCACCTGGGTCAAGGAAAGGAACATGTACATCTTGCGTATATAAACTGTGGCAGGTAACGCATTTTCTTTAGAAAAGAATGGAGTTTAATTTTGATACTACTGTTAGCTTCATAAGTGAAGTGCGAAGCAGAGAATATCTCTGGAACCGACGAAATTCAAAGTTCAAGAACAAGAAGGTTCTTTTACAAGAATGGCAGTCAATGGCAAACCAATTCGGCCTTGGTGACGGTACTTATTACCGAAACATAGTGTGAAATAATTCAAATCATAATAATAATTCCTATTATAGTTGAAGATGCAAAAGTCAGATTTGGCAATCTACGTGATCAGTACGTTCGTGATCTTCGCCGTATGCAAGATACAACTCGAAGTGGATCTGGTGCTGCTGACGTATTCGAGCCAAAATATGTATTTTTTAAACTTTTGGATTTCCTGCGTCCCACGGTTCAGCACAGACGCAAGAGTTCGAATTACAAGACATCAAAGAATAACAAGAGTTCAAAGCCTCGTTTTATCTGTCTGACTACGCTGACTCCGTCTGACGGTGTAGTCCAACTGCGTTTTATTTGCTCTACACCACCGCTTATTGGCGTTTTATTTGTCACGGCGTCAGACTGTCAGAATCTGCGGGGTGGTGTAGCTGACACTTTCTGACTTGGTGGTCCAGCGAGTCAAGCCGTCGAGTCAGGTTGAGTTCAGCGCCATTTTCAAAATTATCCCTGTGCCTTGATGGAGCCTCTACTTTCGGACTCTGTTATTGAATTGTACGCTTTACTTTTTGAAGTAGAAGACATTTTATTAATCGCCTTAATTTCCTTAGAAAGCAGTGTTAGTGAGGGCTTTTCAAATATTGCCTTGGAACACCAGAAACGCGTTATTTTAAAAGTGAAAAGTTTTTCTGAATATGTGCTATTGGAGATGAGTTCTGTACAACGTAAGTTCCACGTGCGCATGGACAAAGAAACATTCTTTTTTATTGACATCATATGCGTGAGCTATTGCTCGTTGCCTTTTACAAATTTCAATTTTAATCATATTGGTTATAAATGTCACTTGTACAGGTTATGGATTTTTTTAGTTCATTGTTAAATTACGCTTCTGGGGTAAGTATGAAAGACTTGATTTTGAGATAAGTGTTTGTTTTTCTTTTGAAATAGACATTCTGTGCTCATTTTTCTTTGCACAGACATTTCTTTGGACAAAGAGACTTTTTTCACCACACCGTTGTGTGGTGTAAATTTATCAGTTTCTTTTACTCAAGCTTCCCAAATGTGAAAGGTGTCATAACCAGAAAATGTGAAAGAGGGTAAAAATGTCTCGAGACTTAGACAGACTTGAAAAATGAACGAGCTATTAAGGGTATAACGAAAATAGACGGAAAACATCCTGTTCCTAACAAAAATATTCCTTTCTCGACCGTTTTATATTTTTGAGATTAGCGAAAATTTTATCAAGTTGATATTCAGCGTATAATATTAGACAATGAAATATTTTACTATCCGACGGTAGTAGATTACCAGAAACTCACACAGCTTTTCGTATTTCGCGCCATATCTGTTTACGCCCGGGTTGTCCCACGTTTTATTTGCAGGACAATAGCCCTTTTCCAATGAGCGAACAACTGTGCTGTGCGACTGTTGTGCGAGGAACAGCCTGTTCCAGCAACGTTGTTCGTGGTTCTGTGCGGAACAATTTTGTTCCAGTGAGGGAACAACTGTGCTGTGCCTCCAGTATCTCTTCCAACCGCAGGAACAGAAAAAAATTGTTCGCGCGTTTTGTTCGTCTCTTTGCTGGCGCATTTATTATAAAGTTCTAGCGGATACCCTATAACTTTCAATACCAAGTAGTATAGCAAATAATATAGCAAATCTTATTATCAATACCAAGAGGACTGGAAAAGGATGTGAAAATTGTATTTCGTAGAACGTTGTAGTACTTGTAATTAAATAATTAAAACGTAATTAAAATTAAAGAAAGTTGCCCCTACGGACAAACAAGGAGAATTTGTGAAGGGATGTATACTCTTGCGTATACGTATATAAGGATGTTTTGTATTCTATATATTGTATTTCAGTATTAATCGACGGAGTCAAGTTCTTAGTTCAGAGTACATACCTTTTCAATGGAAAGTTTTAACCTCGAAGATATTTTTGAGCACGGAACTGTTGTCAAGCATGGCAAAGAGAGCTGCATATTTGAAGTTCTTCTGACTGATGGTAAGTTAAACGTTAATTGATACTTTAACACAATAGTTTCATATATTTTACTTTAGGAACGTCCCGTAATTTGCGAGTACCGACTGTGACGGTGCCTTGGAACCTTCGGATTGAAGAGTTGGAGGACGAAATTGATACAAATAATTTCCCGGACCGGAGTCAAGTCGTCGGAACTGAAGACAACCGAACGCATTTAGATTCACTGCGTGAGAAACAAGCCCAAGAAGACGAGCTTCGGACCAACAAGAGGACCAAAGAGGCAAAAATGAAGACCAGGAAGCGCGCTTGAAACTTATAGCCATTCTGACGAGAAGACGTCGCGAATTGGAAGATAAGAAGACGTCGAGGGACATCTTCTGGACAGCAGTGTTGCATGAGCTAAGGGATGAAGGAATTAAGCTACCGCACTCGGATAACGCCTGGATGAAGGTCGATGCCCAATGAAGGAAGATGAAGCACGTATACTCTTCATTTGTCGACAAATAAAAAAAACAGACAGGAAACGGTCACATTGACCCTCCGCTGTATTACGAAGAAATACACGCTTTTTTGGGTAAGTTTCTAAATTAATGAAATAATTTAAAACATACTAATGTATTTCTATGTTCACTTTCAGGAGAAAATCATAATATATCCCCAGTAGCATTGTCGGACACACTGCTTCCTGAGGTACGAGTCCCGAATTCAGAAGACACACAAGCACGTGAAGAGGAAGAAGAATACGTGGCATCCACTTCGCGGGCAAGAAAAAAGCAGCGCTGCAAAGCTCAGAATGCTGATCCAGCGAAGATTCTGGAAGAGTTAAAGGACATTGAAGAAAGAAAAATCAATATGATAAAGGTAACACCGGAAACGCTTAAGAAATCTAATAACTTCATACTTAATAAGAGGATCTTGATTAAGTCATCTTGAATGTCATTATTTACATTTCAAAATAAAAATAAAAATGGGGCATGGGGTTAGCCGGACCAAGCAGCAGCGCAGGTGCTATGGTCGCGCAGGGCCCCAGGATGAAGGAACACCGACGCGCAGGGCCAACGGCCGCGCAACTCTCCACGACCGCGCAGGGCCTACGGCCGCGCAGGACCCCACGACCGCGCAGGGCCTACGGCCGCGCAACTCTCCACGACCGCGCAGGGCCTACGGCCGCGCAGGGCCCCACGACCGCGCAGGGCCTACGACCGCGCAGGGCCCCAGGATGCAGTACCTCATACTTATACTACTCAAACGTACGAAAGAGACAAGAATACGAGCGTAACAGGTGTTCTTATACACGCATTTCCAACGTAAAAATGTTAACGTTTCAAGACCGGCCATTTCATCGTTACAAGACGACAGGTTGGACTGTCGAGTAAGTTGTGCCAGGGAGTCGGTGTGAGTTGTGGTTTTCTGTGGTTGCGGTAGATGGATTGTAGTTTTGTAATGGTTGTTAAAATTTGTGTTGACTTTATCCGTGGAATCTTGTATCGTATTTTCTTGAAGCCATTAAATGACGCCTTTTATGCGCATGATAAGCCTGCTGAAAGCTTACAGAAACCACCACCAACTCTTTTGTGGCGCGTCGTAGCTATGCATTGGAATTTTTTTCCCGTTCAATGGCAGTATACCATGAAATTTCTTGGTTTGATTAGATCAGGTCACAGAGAACCAGAGTCAAGGTTCTTGTATGAAAGTTTGTGCGAAGTTTTGAGAGCGAAAAGGCCGTCGCAATTGAAGGAGCTTTTCAGTGCCAGTTGCAGATTGGCTGAAAGATTAGCCGGTCGGTGCCAGTTACTCATGGGAGTTGTCTCGACTTCATAACTAAATATGAGTTTTTGAAGCTCTGTTGAACTCTGTTGAACAGATTTGTTCACAATAGAATTGACCAAACCTCCTCTCCCATGGGGTTAGCCTAAAGGCTTTCAAAAGCTATCACAAACTTTCCATAAGGAAAGACCTCAACCTTGACTCTGGTTACTCTGTGGATCAGGTAGGTTACGTCGGTTAGTTTAGTTAAGGTTAGGTGAGCAGGTGGCAGCACATGCCGAGTGAAAAGGAGATTATGCGCATTAAAGGCGTCACATAGCCTCGTGTTTTTCTCCTAATTTTTTCGTCTTATTACGATTTTTTTAATATGCTTTTTAAGTTTTTTTCGTCTACTCGCTTCGTTTTTTTTTAACAAGTTAGCTGCTTTTTCGTTCTTTTGGGGGCGGGTAGGCCTTCTGCAGCTTACACCTGTGGAAATTAAACGTTAACCATGTTTTTTTTAATTTGCTATTGTTTCCTTTGCTGCGTTCACCATGAGAATTGTAGTATGGTAATTAGTAAATGGTGTTTACTTGGAACATTTATTGAAAATTGTTTATTGAAAATAAGATGTGTGCTGATATTGATAGCATTCCGATAAGTCGAATTATCCGACGAGACACGAACGTATACATGGATACATGCAACCCGATTGCACCTACCTTAAATTAACATATCATACGGTCGTGCACCCCGCAATTCGTGGCAACGTTCAAGAATTACATTGTACTGTCGATTAGCAGTAAAAACATGAATTCTCCGTGAATACTGATGCACTGCATCAAAAGTAAACTAATAGGACAGCAGTACCACTTGTGTGACGCTGACCAAACTCATCACGTGCATGGGTGTCAAAAATGAAAGATCGTCCGTTACGCTCCATAATGCTAATACAAACCCGAGCAACTAATAAAAAGCACCCGTAAACAATTTTCCGCAAGCTTCACGGCATCTTTAAAAACAATACCAAGAACGCTTTGTAACATGTACGTGGCCGTAGAATTCCAAAAACATCTTAATCATGCACAAAGGTCTTCAATACAGCACAACCCGCTTATATGAATAGGCTCAGGACCGGACGGACAGTATTCAAATATACGGAGTACTCAAATAGTCGAAGTTGCCTCTAGAGCAGGCTAAAAATACGTATAGAACCACACAACAGTAAATCTGTACTATCCTGAATTAATAATTGCATTAGTCAAGGTTTTAACCATTATTCTTTAGCGTTTTTTCCTTCTGCATTGTGCAATGATGTATTTATGTTGCGTAACTACGTATATCCCTCATAACAAAGTTATCTGGTACAAACCGACGAACGACATCAATTGCCTGCAACGCGGACGCTAATGATAATGAAGGCGCAAGTTCCGTTATTGGTTCGAATAAATGAGTAATCGAACCCTATGTTTGTTCCTTTTCTTTTGTTTTCATTTAACTCACTGAGCTAGAGACTTGATCTTTGTTTGCAATAAAACGGATTATTTATTTATCCATTACTCAATAAAAAGGACTATGTTTACACCGAATGAAATGGATATAAAACATGACCGTCAACTTTTCATTAATTCGGCCGAATATTCCAATAATCGATATTCAATAACGTGGGTTCGACTCTACACCTAAATCTCCACAATCCACAAACTCCGGCAATTAAAAGATAAAAATAATTGTACATTACAGACTTGTATCTAAACGTAGGCTTCAAAGAGAAAACGACAAAAGGGAAAATACCAACAGCATCTATCATTATTACAACCCACTATTTTCTGTACATAGACTATGTTATCTATTCTCTATTTAAAATATCAAAACGAACGTACTTACAATCCAACAACATACTCGCCAATTATACGGGGTTCCTAGCAAAATGCACACACTAGAATACTGACGAAGTTTTTCTGTAATCGGAAGACATAAAAATTGGCCGGAACTACTATACTCGACGCACCAATAAGCAAAGAGCACCACAATTTAAGCTTCTCAACAGAATAAAACTTTCTAATTCCTATAATTAGTACACGAAAATCGTACATTGAATGTAAGGATATGCTTCCCTTTACAAAAAAATATACCTGGCACACTTTAAAACGAAAAGATTTTTTTCTCTCGCAGAGGAAATACCAAACACAGTTCACGCAGCAACAAAACTAACTAAAGCAAAACAACGTATACTAAACGTATCGTGGACACTACGTAGACGGAGATAAACTAGCTCGTATTGTGTGGTGAATCTTTCAGAAAGGTTGCGCCGGGCCATGCACATTTTGCCGCTGGCGAAATTCGCTTATTTGCCTCCCACGAGCACCCCCCAAAATTCTATAGCCCCTTACTGCGAGAACTGAGCTAGGCTCACCCTCCCACCCTCCCAAGCACGGACTAAAGTCGGAACGATACTATAAGCGACTGGCACAGCTAAAAAACACGTTTATGCAACTACGTATGAAGTGTGAAAAAAGACGTTTACCAAACGCTTTAAAAACGTAGGTGTGCTACTTGGGCTGTGAGGAAGCCTTGTTGCGGGTCAAAAACGTTCGAACGACGGAAAAAAGGGACACCACTCGTGCAACTGCCGGGCTGTTAGGCACCCGACGGTTTGTTTGGGTCGTTTATGTGCCGAGTATTGTACACTAACGAGAGAGCTAGATGGCGGAGAAAGGTGGAACAAATTGGAGTAATCTTCAACGCGGAGAACGTTCTAGGTTTCGGAAACATTGAACCAGAACGACAGTTGAAACTCAGAAACTGGCTGGTAGAATACATTAAGCGTACAAAAATACTTGACGAAGTGTAAAAAAAATTGCACCAAAAATGAATTAACGTATTTGTAAAGGTGTTGGTAATCTTAGGAACCTATGCACCCCCTATTCCACAAAACTTATGTTAAGTCCAAAGATGGAAACCAATGGAAGACACACGGAACCACAGGTCAAATTAAACCGCCAGCGGTAGTCGAGAATGTGCCCGGTAGATGACATTGCACGACTCTAAAGCCACAGCAACACGTTCTCAGCAGAGCGCCGTGAACGTTTTCACGGATGCATCTTGCGCTTAACCGTGAACATTTTCCCTATTACGGGACCTTCCGGGCCTCAACTATACCGGCAATGCTGACTGTTGCTACGCGCCAGTACGGCAGGGCCAAAAAAGCTAATGCGGACTTACCGAGAGAAGACAATTGTAGGCAAATAGTAAAGAGATATGGCACGTAATCCAGAAGTAGGCTTTTATTGGACAAAACCGCGAACCAAAACCCACTTAACAGAATTAACCCAAGGGAACAGAGTTACTGATATTTTATTCCCTTTAGCGAT
>JAHZNP010001140.1:0-25608 GCA_020615345.1 Triops cancriformis
AAAATAGTTTCACTTTTTACAATATATAATACGGAAGAACAACATATAGGACGTTTGTTTACAAACAAATGAATGTGGGCGGGCTTTCCATCCTCTTCCTCGTTCAATTGGGCTGCCCGACCACAGTTGGACGGAAACCGTTTTTTGAATGAGGCGCGTTGCGATGAACGGTTCCTGTACACGCCAAAATAGCCGTACTTCAATACCGAGTTGACGCCAAAATCAGCGTCTTTTTAAACGACAAACCCGTTGTTGTCGCCAAAATATCCCTATAGTTCAACAACTCTTGTTGAACAAGAAATTGATGCCAAAACACTCATTCAGCTCGACTGTTTGTAAACATTACCGCATGTTTGTAAACTAAATTGAATACAATTGTGAATGGAGTGGAAAACTGAAATAAATTCGTATTATTATCATAGAATAACGAATTGAAATTAATATTTTCAGCAGCTCGGAACCAAATTCACCGGATAGAAATTTGTTTGCCACTAATAGTAATGACATGTGGGAGATCATAATCAAATGTGTGCCGTTGATAGAAAGAGCCACGAAACCTTCGAAGCTAGGCTGACCAATGATTTCAAAGTTCCCGCGTACAGTTGAATCCAAGCTACTGCCAAATGCATTATCCCCTCGACAATGCATGGAGCGGATATGCTATTTGAACCCTCTGATTACGAAGTTCAAGGCTCTCCGGAGAACCCGCTTTTATTTCA
Source organism: Triops cancriformis (assembly GCA_020615345.1). Taxonomy (NCBI): domain Eukaryota; kingdom Metazoa; phylum Arthropoda; class Branchiopoda; order Notostraca; family Triopsidae; genus Triops; species Triops cancriformis. The sequence continues at coordinate 720 of JAHZNP010001140.1, forward strand.
TGTACGGAAGAAGGGAAAATACCCATTTCGTTATGGAACGAGAGCTCTAGCGAAATAATTGTAAAACGCAAGACAATTGTAGGAACAGTAGTTGAAGCAAATGGTTTAACGATGGTTTAAATAGCTTTCCTAGGTCAGATTACCCATCGTTAGAAAATTTCGATTTGTCCAAGTTAACCCTAAGGATAAAGAGACACTTAAACAGCTTCAGTCACAGGATGCAGTTTGCAAACCAATAATTAATTACTTAAAAACACAAGAACTAGACAGCGATGCACCAAAACACCCTTTTTGGCTATATTCCATCGAAGACTTTATCATGGACGAAAACGGTATCCTCATTCACACGCTTCTCGAAAAGAAAACTGGAAATTTTTTTCAACAAATTGTACTACCGGAAACACTTAAAACAGAAATCTTAGAAAACTTGAACGATCACGTATTATCCGGACATTTAGCTTTTGAAAAAACTTTTGACAAAATTAGGAAAGTTTTTACTGGCCAAGAATGTACACTGAAATTAGAAGTTACTGCAAAGCATGCGAATCCTGTGCAAAGCACAAGAACACTACGCGAGCTGTCCAAGCTCCTATGCTCCCGTTGCAACCTGTTTCCGCTCCTATGGAACGGATCGCAGTAGATGTAATGGGACCTCTTCCGCAAATGTATAAAAGAAATCGCTACATAGTTGTTTTTACAGATTATTTTACTAAATGGCCGGAAGCTTTTGCCTTACCAAACCAAAAGGCAAAAACGATTGCAAAAATTTTTGTCGAGGAAATTATTGCCCGACATGGAGCACCCAGAGTACTTCTTTCAGACAGAGGAACTAATTTTATGTCACAGTTAGTGGCAGAAATATGTAAAACCCTTCAAGTTAAGCAAATCAGAACTAGCGCGTACCATCCCCAGACTGATGGTTTAACTGAACGCTTTAATAAAACGTTGAATTCACTACTAAATCATTATGTTAACAAATCGCAAGAAAACTGGGACTCGTTTATACCGTATGCATTATTCGCGTACCGAACAGCAACGCAATCATCAACACAGGAGTCTCCTTTCTTTCTAATGCATGGAAGAGATCCTACTCTTCCTATTGACATACTAACATCACCACCAAAAATAAGCTATACGCTAGACAACTACAAAGACGAAATGGTCCAAAAATTGCATTCAGCATGGGAAATCAGAAGGGAAAATTTAAAGCAAGCAGCAGAAAAACAGTTTTATTACTATCAAAATGCTAAGGAAGTTAATTTCCAATTAGGACAGAAAGTTTACCTCTCAAACCCTCAAACCAAACCGGGGTTATCTAGGAAACTAGACGTTAAATGGCTAGACGTTTCCAAATTGTCGAATTCACCTCCCCTGTAAATGTCAGAATACGCAATTTGTCGACATTAAAAACTGAAATCGTGCACGTTAACAGACTAAAACCGTGTCACGAAAACCCTTTTCCGGTTAGTCAGGCTTGCGAGCCCCAAATTGATTCCGACACAGAAATCCCAAAGTCGCCTACTTCCCCTCCTACCTATAGCCCGCTATTTTTCTTTACGAGAACCCGTACTGCGAGGGATGTACGAGATTCGGTATCAGATCAAGAGTCTGAAACCACACCGGCTCCAATACCAGAGACCGAGACGCGACCGAATCCCATACCCGTAACCCCTCCGGTTCATGAACAAAGACCCGAACCTGTACCGCAAACCGGGATACCACCCCTTCGAGTACCTACACCACGTACGGTAGGACAAGGCTTAACCTCGCATGCTGTCCGAACACCTCCATCGCAAATACGCTCGCCTAGGTTAAACAGAGCACAAATTTTAAGACAGCAAGCTATTACATCAACGGCTAACCGAACACCGGTAGCCGTACCTTTACCGCGACCTAATGTCACGTTAAGGGATAGGTCAAAACTCAAACCTCCTACGAGGTTCCCTAACTAGTATCTGTGCACGACAAATCTTTTTTATTACTAACACATCTAACGAATTTAATACTAAAAACATGTATATTGTACACTAAGACAAAAGCATCCCGTTTCCTTTGTATATGGCTCCTGATATTTCACCCCGTTTTTTCATATGTACCTTATGGCGTATCACCCGCCAGACTCGGAACGCATTAAGCACGAGAACGTGTCATTAGGTATTTGAATACTACGTGTTATGTTTGGGTATTATGTTTTCCTCGTATGCAAAAAAAGGAAAAAGCAAGTACAACCCATGATGTTCAACTCGAGACGCGACTTACATTAGAGCTAGGCAAGTTTGCCCAACTCTAACACCTGTTCCACAGGCAGCCTCTTAGATCGGCTCAATTGTTGGCGGAAACTCACGGAAATCCGTGGATCCAAGTACAATCCGACTAGTTACACCACGTCCAATTCTCATTCCCTACTCAAACGCTCACCAGTAAACACTGTGACTGTGCACTTACTAAAATCAATGGCGACCAACCTGACCGTTACCAACCAGGCCGGAAGCGACCGTACCCGACAGCCGATGCCAGTACTCAAGGGTCCTAAGACAGGGACCCACGTCCGGCTGCACAGAAGGTGGATCTTCTGCAACGGTGAGCTGTGGGGAACGCGACTGGTGCAGGTCACGTTTAAGGAAGGCGTAGTCGACAAAACAAGAATTATCCGGAAGATCGCTAATCCGGAGACGACCGTAGGGAACCCCACACGAAACAGGGGAATTCCAAGCGTGTATTCGGTGTAACAGAAGAGGACATTTGGCCGTTAAATGCCGCGCCGTCATTTGGGTCCGGAGCACTGAAACCGGCCGTCTAAAAATTTATATACCATTGATCCAATGAATTACCGATGCACTGGTCGTCAATTAAAAGTATGTTGCCGGGGACGGCATTTAATTCTAGGAAGGGACGAATGTAACAAGGCGAATTTAGACTAGCTAACTAACGTATACTAATATATAACTAATTCTATTCTTAGCTTAAGGTGAGAAAGAGCGGAAGCATAATCGTGCCACGAGTACCCTCCTGTATGCGAAGCTCTCTCTCTAATATGATACCCGGTATGGCGCGTGCAGCGGCAGCGAACCCGAGACACCTTCCGGATAATATTGCACCGGGATAGCACCGGAATGACTTCCCGTACGGAACTGCTTGGCTCTACAATATTGAACATAACCGGAACATCAATAGCAAATGAAGAAGGCCGAGTCAGCAATAATTATGTACAAAAGCGGCCGACCCGAGCAGACCAAAGAGAGATCAGTGGCCGCGTTCCAACCGCAGCAATTACTGTACAAGTGTTACTCTGTACATAACGTTAATAAACGCTAAGTATCTTTAACAGTAAACTTGTCTGCAGAGTCACTTAAATCTTTAACCCAAAATACAAGTTTACATTAACTTGTTTGTCAATGTGACGCAACATCAGCAAAAATAATTAAAAAAATTGGAGGTTTGAAAAAAATCCTGGTTTATTGAGTCATAAAACAAAATAACATTGTATTCAATTAGCCAAGCGAACGAATTGTCGTCCTGTCGCTATTTTCTTCAGTTCAACTGCCGACGCTATTTTATTCATGGCACCATCAACGAATTTGTCGCACTGAAAATCTTACCGTTATTGGCTTTTGAAGGCCGGATTTTCTTGTTTTAACCAGGGTAATAATTTTGGCAATAGTCTTGCAATGCATCTCCTCAGGACCTAAAAATAAATCTAAATACATTCCGGTTTAACAAATTTTGAATGTGCTCAGCTTACTTGTTTCTTTCCTCGAGTAACAGGATACGCTTTTTCTTCCTTTTGGTATGGTTTTGTACTGTATTTAGCTAATCGCCAAGATACGCACGGTGAACATTGTACCCTTCTCCTAGAAATGTAGTTATTTACGTCTCATTCATTCAGGCCTTTTCCAGAAGGATATTTTTGTTAGCTATACAAAAGCAAGGTGGAACTCGTCAAGCAAGCCTGGGAAAGTTGTCATGTACTTTCAAAGGTTATAAAAATTACTACTCAATATATGAAAGAATTATTTAAAATAGCACTTCTGAAATGTATATTACAATGATAGGAATTAATTAATCTAAAATTCTTACTGAAGAAAATAAGCTTAATCTTCCAATGCACAAAATATAAAAACAGTATTACAGAAAACGCAATTACAAAATATTATCCACGTATTTTTTCACATTTCACAATACACGTACGAAAAATGGGCACCGTGTTTAACACAAATGGAAGGGGGAGTGCTTTATGTGCATTTCCTTGTCCAACCCAGCTCCTGAGCAGGGTTGAACAAAAGGGGACTTTGCAGTTCAACACCACGAGCTCAACAAGAGTTGTTGACGATAAAATGCTTGTTCACCTGGATGCCATCCACGCCAAAACAGCTGTTGAGCTCAACAACAGCATCGTTGAACAATTTTGTTCACAATAAAATGCACCCCTAGTTGTGGAGCGTGCATTTCTTATTTATTTTTTATTAGATTTTGCCGTCTGTGTGTTTCTATGTTCCGTGAAGATTCTGTTGACATGTTAATGAACTTAAGTGACATTTATTTTCCACAAAATATATCTTCATTTTCGGTATCGTTCCCACCCAAGTAGCACACTTTGGTCGTAGGGTCGTCCCTTTCCGATTTACTTACGTCGCCGCGCGACGATGTAGTACCGTGTGCCTGACCTCTATAAGTCAATGGCTAGCGACGTTGACAAGTGACGGACTAGGTAACGTCAACAAGCGACGGACTGGCGACGCTTGCTGACGACCTTACTTCAACGTCTGCTTGTTACGTTAAGGTAGCTTACTCCATTCGACTTTATGAAGACGTCTAGATCGACGGCTGTTCATTTCCCTATTATACCATTCAGTAGAGACCTTACTGTCATATTAATTTTCCTCATAATTTCAACACGATTAACTTAACAATTTTATTTTAATATAAAGGTAGCATCGCAAATATAATTGGAGGTAGACAAGCAAAAACTGTGTAACCTTTCACTGGCTGACTCTGAATGGCATCACCAAACAGCTTACAAGCTATGTTGCGAACACTTATTAGGAAAGGGCTTTTGCGTACACTTGACGCTAACTAAGTAAGGAATTTCTAGAAAGGCCTTTGGAAAGATTAGGGAAAGGAGGAAGAATTTCTACGGCTTTTGCATTCCTCCAAATTACAGGCCCATTTTCCTCCAGCACAAAACAGATAAACAGATAACAAAAGAACTAGCAAAAGAGAACATACACGTTTTAAATCATCACTTTAAAATATATAACTAATATAAAAGGGCATAAATTTTACTGTTGAGCACGATATTTATTTAAGATAACTTGTGAAAAAATAGGAAACAACTAATAAGACTCCCCCAGGGTCAAATATTCGACCTCCCTGGGCTTTCTTACACTTATTATTGGGGGGCCCAGAAAGTAGGCTCTTTGTAACGTTCCCTAGACGTGAAGGCGTCGTTCAATTGTAAGGCTTTGTTCAACGCCCGTGCGGTGTCTACCTGACCTCTATATGGCAAGCCATTTTGACGTCGTTAAACGACGACAACTTTCGACGTCGCTGACGTCGCTTCGACCATTTTTCGACCAAAGTGTGCTACTTGGGCATGGGTTGGTGGTTTCGTCCTTCAAACGTTTGCCAGGCACTTTCGGTATGTTCCAAGAAAAAATATGGTAAGTGATTCATACGATTTTCTTCTATTATTTTCGTTTGGTACGATTAGTAGTGCTTTTCATGCATTTTCTTTAGTCCTATTTGCGAGAAAAAACGAGTAGCCGCGAGATTTCGTGTAGGCCTACACCTAAAGAACTGGGTCCGTTTTGGGTCGAAAGTGAAGGAAGCATACTTTAAAATAAAACCCTGCTTCTTTCATATCTGCCTTTGAGAATCTCGAATATTTGTAATGAGCAACATATCTTCATTTCTCCAATACTATATAGTTACAAAAGGAAAATGCCAGGAGCGGCTCTAGGAGGGTGTGTGGTGAAAAATGGCGGGAAAATAGGGAAGGGATCTTGCGCTACTGTCGGTTATTGTAGCTTTTAGTAAAGTCGAGTACCAGAATTCAGTTGGCGAGACGCAATGGTCTAAATTAGAGACATTTAAAATATATTAGAACAATGTACAGTTTGAAAGATTTGCTGAGTTTGAAAGCTAAACGTGCGTATAAAACTGTGCTGTCAAAATGGGCTCCAAAATTTGATTGATTATGAGGGTGTGAAATTCGTAGTCGATACTAAAAATTGGTGCCTGATTTCTAAACAGGGATCCGTGTAACTAAAAAACTATTCATTTCCTCCTTTTGGTAATATTTACCTAATTTTAATCGTTTTCACGCAACTTTTAGAAACGAAAAGTATGTATTTCAAATATTTCTAGTCACTTCCAAATTTCGTTACTTCTCTGGACACGATACGTTGATCTTACGTGGAATATTAGCAATGAGCCAACTTCGTTCTTCTAATATTTAATAGAGCTATGAAGAAACCTTTTCCTCACGGATTACCTTATCTTTGGAAAACAGTCGGGCTGGTTCTTTATTGGACCCTTCATAACTTAAGAAGAACCTAAAGTAATACACACATTTTTACATTGGCCGTGTGTATTATTTCGTTGCGACTGTTTGAGAGCTGAAATGTTGAACCGTTGTTGTTAAAGTTGTATTATTTAAAGTTATGTTTTTTTATTTTGATGAGCTTTTACTTTCGTTTGTCTGTTTTGACTTAGTTGGAATTTATATGCTGAATGTTGCACTCCACACGTTGGAGAAATTGTTTGACGAATCTTTTAATGTATATTTTGGTGAATTTGTGTTGAGTGTTGTATAGTATATTTAAAAGTAATATTGTTCAACCAGAATATAATACTTACTGTTGTTATTGTTAATTGTCAGAGATGTTTGGAATACTGTATTGCGTGTGTTTTTGTGATTGTAGCGTGGAAATCTGTTGCCAACTTTTGCGTTATTTAACTAGTCTCTTACATAATATTTCCTTATTGAAAAATTATATTTTTTGTGTGTTTTTTCGTAACGTACTTGTATATTCGTGTTTCTGTTTGTATTTAGCAGTTATGTGTGATTTGTACCTATCAGCTCATGTAATTGGTTAATAAATGTTAGTTGCGCAATGTTTGTAAACAGGGCCGTAGCCAACATTTTGGCTAAGGCTCTGGATCTTTATGTTCGTCATTATAAAAATAATCGAGGGGGTGGGGTGGGGAAACCCCTAAAATCCCCTAGCCATGGGGTGTTGTAAATCTTAGTCTTGCTGTGATTTGCTTTTTGTCCATGTGTTCTAGTATTGTACTGATCAGATGATTTTGTTTTCTCACAAAATAAAAATTAACAGTAAATTACGTCTTAGTTTCTCGGAATAATGTCGCGAACGGTATCCCATTATTACAATATTTAATCGGTCCATTTTTTGGTCTTTTTGTTCAATATATGGATGTTTTGCTTATCTATTTTGGGGCTAACATCTATCATTTGATTCATATGAAGTTACCATTGATATTTCGTAAAACAGAGCCCCAATCTACATGCATCGCTTTTACGCACCATTACCTACCATTTTTATTTATTGAACTTGGCCCGCGTAGGTTTACGCCTGTTGCTGGCATATTACCTAGCATTAAAAAGGGGGGGGGAGTCTTATAGTGTAGTAAGTTTTAGAAAGCTTAATTTACATTATTCCGTTTTATGTAAAAAACAATTTATGAAATTATGGCCATTTCAGGAAACACGCATAACCGAGTGTACTCGTTTGCAACACAGTACGGCTCAGAGCGTGTTACTAAAAATGGCGCTGATTAGCGTGACCCCTCTATACTTGTGGCACAAAGGTATATTGTGTCCCAGGTTGGTGATGTGATTACCGTGCAATAGAAACTATTCATTTTTTGCAAAACAATTGCATTAAGGTCCTCTTCGCTAAGGCCCGCTTTAATTAAACTTGGTACACACTCTACGTGAAACCAGTTTTCACATTCATGACATGCTATCCATCGACAATTCTCTAGGTTGCTTGGAGCGTTTTCTTTAAAACATGTGGCGCAGAATGCGGGTGTAATGTCATCCAAAATCTGGCCGTCCACATGAAATACAGAAGGGTTTAGTGTGTTATTTCGTTTCTGTGTTGCTTTGCGAGTAGCACAAAATTCCCTACTTTGGGGTTTAATAAAGGAATTGCTGCTTACGGAAATCTTCTCTTCGAATATGTCCTGTAAGTTCTTGTCTGATTCCTATTTGCTTGCGGTTTGAAGGAAAGTCGCTAAGCCCATTGTGTGAACCACGTGCTCCCTTGTTAAATTAGGGCGATTCGTTATATTTAGGATGATTGAATTAAAAATGTTCTGCAACCCATTTACCACCATGGTAGTATCTTCTACCTTTATGGGCAATAGCTTGTTTGTTATGTCTACACCGTCTTCTTCGTAAGCAATGTCGTCGACATGAGAATGTCTCTGATCGTACGGCAATGCTGGTAGAACTTTGTGAACGTGTATGCAAATTAACTTTTTAAAGTAGATATCGCTACATTCACAGGAAAATGTAAGCCGACAAGCTCCACACAGGCCACAGCGATTAAAACAATCACATTGGGTGTATATTCCGTCGGAATTCCTAATCACTAAGTGTTCGCGATGAGAATAGGAGTTTTTTTCTTTAAACGATATAAGTTTGTGTTATCTGCCCTATGTTGTTATCTGCCCTAGAGTGAACCTGTGTTTCGGAGCGAAGTATTGTTGCGATTGCAAGAGTGAGTGCCCAGATTGGGAGATTGAATTAAGGAAAATAAAGGACCTTAAATAAACCTAACTCGCCGTTTTGTATATTCACCGCATCGGTTGTGCTACCTTGAACCCAAATTATCTACAACACTAATAGCGAATTCAGCTGGTCCACCTGGTGCTGCACTTTCCGAACTGGGTGCAAATGTTTGCACCCAGTTCGGAAGCACGCCTGTTGGACTCAACTGGGTCCCATTGAGTCCAACAGGCGTGACGTCACAGGGCAAAAGAACTGAGTTCTCAGTGCGCGCACTGCACTGCCAGCTGAATTCGCTATAAGTGAGAGGTACCTGGGCTTGACTGCGATTGTATGCGCCACGTATTCTCGTCCAAAATTGTGACGTGTTCATCAGGGATCTTTTTTGACCTGTGGTGCCTAAGGTGGATTACTTTCAGGCTATAACTGTAATAGCCTCTTTGGTAGAGCACTATTGCTTATGCACTCTTCGATTTGCAACATCTTTCAAGTGCTCTATTAGGGAATCAATTCGACGGTTAAATTTACATTCCATGATCTCATGCTTCAGAAGGCGATGGTACGTTTCCAAGACCATATTTGTTCGCACAAATATATATAATTGAAATTATAACCAGCAAACGTAGATATACGCCTGCTATATTCATCATAAAAATACGTATAGAAGGACCAGTGGTTCTCCGCAATATATGTAAAAAATTTTGTGTAAGTCCTTCGGAATTCTGTTTCACCCTTAATGCATATTAAACGCTGCAAGGAAGAAAAGATATCGCCTGAAACTTCACGTGAAAATTGCGCTTGTAGCTTGTCGAAGTTTTTTCTCCAAGCTCTTACCCAAGTGTGACGTAGCAGTTCAAATCTTAGTAAGTCCCACCCCCACTAGAACTATATGCCCCTTAGCTAGGGATATAGAAGAGAGGCTAACAACAACAAGCGACACACATAAAAGCAACAAGTGTATTTTCAAGTGATATCTTTGGGTAATACAGCCATCGGCATCCCCACCAATATCCACCTCGAAGATATTACAACTGGCGATGAGGATTAAAAGTATCCTGTTGGTAATCCTTCTGTTTATCCAACAAAACATTAATTTTGTTCCGGCGTGTTTGCAGCATAACAAGGTGACCTGATAGCATAACACGTGCTCAGCGTCAAAACCATGACTAAGCGGCCGAACGTCCCAATCTTTGACCCATACACAGACAAAACGACTGTTGGCGAGCGGTGGTGTCGCTGGATAAGAACATTCAACAATTACCTGATTGCGTATGCTGTCGCAGAAGAACGGAAAAAGGCTTCAGTGCTCTAGCACGCAGGAGAGGATGTCACTGACATTGTTGAAACCTTACATCCAACACCCGCGAAGGCAGAAGACAAAACGGAAACAGACTATGAGGCTGTGTGCCGAGCACTCACAAACTACTTCAGTCCTGCGAAAAATTTGGACTTTCAAGTTTTTCTCTTCCGACAAGCCGTCCAAACGTCCGTCGAAACGTTAGACATGTATAACACTCGTCTATACAAGCTTGCGAAGGACTGCGGCTTTACGAACAAAGAGGCCGAAGTTCGCATGCAGCTGATCCAAGGATGTTTGTCCCGGCGAGTCAAACGAAAGGCACTGGAGAATCCGAGAGTGTCTCGCTTGGAAATTCTTAGTAAAGCCAGAGCAATGGAGAATGCAGATCAACAGTTGCAGAAAATGGAATCTGCAAGCAAGCCGCAAGTTAACAAGTTGACGGTCAATCAGCATTCAACGAAAATTGGAGGCAACTTTAATGGAAGTAAACTCTACAAATTTTGTGGGCGGAACTACCACAACAAACTTGAGGAATGCCCTGCACGAGGCAAGAAGTGCAATTTCTGCGGCAAGGCCAACCATTTTAGCAAATGCTGTCTCAGCAAACGCCCATCTAACGACCACAAGCCGTTCTTGAAGCATAAGAAGAAAGAACCGTTCAAAGACAAATACGTTAGAGTGGTGAACGTTGAACAAGACTCGTCCGACGACGACGACGACAAGTTCATATGGCATCTCACCGCAGAGAGAGTAGAATCATCATCATTAAGAGAGGATGAAACGTCATACGATGAAGACGAACACATCTTCTACGTGAGGAAGCCCCACTCGTCACTTCTCGACGTTTACGTAACGATGAACAACAATAAGATCCGGATGATTGACACCGGAGCCTCAATAAACCTTATTGATCAAGCAACGTACAAGAAGCTTGGAAACCCTAGCACCAAGTCAACCCGAAAGCGTATCTTCGCATACGGAGGGAAGGTCCCGCTAAAAATACATGGGTCTCCCAAAGCTACGATCGAACACGAAGGGTACAAGGTGAAAACCAAGGCCTATGTCTTCGGGGAAGAAGGTGAAAATCTTCTGTCCTTTAACACTGCCAGCGATCTCAAGTTGATTGCAATCGCAAACACCGTTGGCACTTCCTCCGAATTCAATGAAGCAGCACTCAAGAAGAAGTACCCCAAGATATTCGAAGACGTTGGCGTAATGAAAGGGAGGGTCATCAAACTACACGTTGACGAGTCTGTCACCCCTAAAGCTCAACCTGATCGGCGTATCCCGTTTCACTTGCGTGAACGAGTAGAAGAAGAACTAGCAAACATGGAGCGGCAAGGAATAACTGAGCTCGTGGAAGTCCCAACACCATGGGTCTCTCCAATCGTCGTTGTCCCGAAACCTCGGTCTCCTAATCAATTCAAGATTTGCGTTGCCATGAGGGAGCCGAATAAGGCAATAAAAAGGGAACGCAACCCAATACCCACGCTTGATGAGATCCTCGCAGAGCTTAACGGGACAACCGTCTTCTCGGTAATGGACTTAAAACACGGGTACCACCAGATGGAGCTGGAGGAAAGCAGCCGCTATATTACAACCTTTTCCACACACTGCGGACTCCATCGATATACCAAACTGTCTTTCGGAATAAATGCTGCGGCAGAAAATTTCCAAGACGCCATCCGCCAAGCATTAACTGGCATAGAAGGCCAAGCTAGCATCAGCGACGACATCTTGGTTTACGCAAAAACAAGACAAGAACACGACAAACGTCTACATGCCGTTCTCAATCGGCTAAACGAACTTGGCTTAGCAGTGAATTGGAACAAGACGGTGTTAAAACAGTCGCAAGTCTCTTTCTTTGGATTTATATTCAGCAAACAAGGAATGAAGCCAGAACCAAAGAAAAAAGAAAATTGAAGCGATTATGAAGACCCCCAACCCCAGAAGCGAGGGAGAGCTTAAAAGTTTTCTGGGAATGACAAACTATTTGTCTCGGTTTGTACATGGCTATTCTACCATCACTGCCCCGTTAGGTAAACTGCTCAAAGCCGAGGTAAAGTTCGTCTGGTCCAAAGATTGTGACAAAGCCGTAGTGCAGCTAAAAGAAGCGTTGACCCGCGTAACGTACTTCGACCCGAACGTGCCAGCTGTAATTGTCACCGACGCCAGCCCAGTAGGTGTCGCGGCAATCCTGCTTCAAGAAGCAAACGGCCAAGAGCAAGTAGTAGCGTATGCCAGACGATCACTAACAGACACGGAGCAACGCTACTCCAAGTTGGAACGAGAAGGCCTAGCTGTTGTTTGGTCGTGTGAACACTTCCACCTCTACGTATATGGCAGTCCCATCACCATCCGCACTGACCACAAGCCGTTAGTTGGCCTGTTCCGTAAGAGTTTCACTCACATCAATCCGCGCCTAGAGAGATGGGTTATCAGGCTGATGCCCTATGAAGCTACTATTGAGCATATTGCGGGAGCGACAAATCCTGCAGATTTTATGTCGCGACAACCTTTACTGACAACTAAGGACGCGAAAGCAATGAAGTTAGCAGAGGAGTTTGTGTACATGCTGTCCTGCAATGCCACTCCGAAGGCAATCACGCTGGGTGAAGTTACCATAGTCACGAACGAAGACGAAACCCTGAAGAAAGTACGCGCAGCTCTAACGTCTGGCAACTGGAAGCATGTAAAGCAGATCAGCTCACAGTACTTTCAATGCCGAAACGAGCTTGCATTGAGCGCAGAAGACGGCGTAATACTCAAAGGTCGTAAACTGTGTGTACCTGAATTGTTGCAGAAGCAAATATTGCAGATTGCCCACGATGGTCACTTGGGAATCACTAAAACAAAACAGCGCTTACGGTCTCATGTCTGGTTTCCCGGACTTGATCGGAAAGTAGAAGAAGTCATAGTCCGATGTCACGAATGTCAAGTGTGCACCGAAGACAGTTCGAAAGAACCACTGGAAACCACAGTCATGCCACGAAGGCACTGGCGAGAGCTCAGCATGGATTTTTTTGGTCTGCCCACCGGTGAAAAGGCGCTGGTAGTCATCGACAACCATTCGCGGTTCCCTGAAGTGGTGATAATGCGGAAAACGCACGCCAGAGCTGTCATGAAAAGCTTGGATGACATTTTCGCCCGGTTTGGGTTACCAGTTCAAGTCACCAGTGATAATGGACCACCATTTCAGAGCGAAGAGCTCGCCGAATACTTTCGGAAGCTCGGCATAGCACACCGCCGCATAACCCCGTGTTGGCCAGCTGCAGATGGTGACGTGGAGCGCTTTATGCGAAACCTGAATAAACAAGTCCGAACGTCCGTAGCTGTAAACCAAGATTGGAAAGAGAAGCTGACGTCGTTCCTGTTGGCGTATCGAACAACGCCGCATTCCTCAACGGGCAAAGCCCCTGCCTCACTCCTGTATGGACGTACAATCCGTTCCAAACTTCCCATGGTTGAAGCTGAAGATAGCACCGGTGAAAAAGAAGCACACCGAAACGATCGGCGCGCCCCAAGGAGAAAATGAAGACAAATGCTGACCGTGTCAAGAAGGCAAGGACGAAGAACTTCCGTGTCGGAAAAAAGTACTGCTCCTTGACAAGAACCCCGTGAGGAACAAGATGAAGCCTCTTTATGAACCCCAGCCGTATACCATCACAGCGGTGAAAGGTTCCATGGTAACCGCAGAAAGAGATGGCAGCTGTGTTTCGAGAAATGCCAGTCTCTTTAAGAGATTCAACCTCCCATTCCGTGAACAGCCGTCTGAAGAAGATGAAGAAAGCCTCGACGAAGACTCAGACATTTTCGTGGACGAATCAAACACGAAATCAATCATCCAGCAAGCTAGCCAGGAGGAACCAGTGCGACCAGAGCCAGTCCAATGGCCACGTCGTACGACACGCCCTCCACAGCACCTGGATGATTTTGTTCGCTAAAGTCATAATCCACAAGTCCAGTTTTTAATGTGATTAATTCAGATCAATGTATCTCACATGGTCTCAACCCAAATCAACCTCAGTTATTTGGTAATGCTAATTTTGTTCTTTTCTAAAAAGGGAGAGATGTGACGTAGCAGTTCGAATCTTAGTTCCGCCCACACTAGAACTGTATGCCCCTTAGCTAGGGATATAGAAGAGAGGCTAACAACAACAAGCGACACACATAAAAGCAACAAGTATATTTTCAAGTGATATCTTTGGGTAATACAGCCATCGGCATCCCCACCAATATCCACCTCGAAGATATTACACCCAAGTAGCACACGTTTGTCGAATAACAGTAGAAATACGGTCGCCGACGTACAAAGTGGCCGACACTTTGCTACGTCCAGTAGGATGGACAATTGGTTAAGACCTTTGCATTGCGTGGCTGTAGCATTTATCCTCTCAAGTTTACCGTCTTTTTGGTCTCCCAGAAACGTTCCCAGGAGTCAATGTCTCGCCCTTTTGTTTTGTCCTTGTTGGTTCTTTCAACGTCATGATTGGTGAATCGAAGGATGACGTTAATACGTTCAATAACGGTCAAATTTATGCTCCAAAACTATCGTCGCCTTTCAGTCGAAGGAACGTCGACTTAAGCCAAATTTCTGACTCGTTTTATCAATTTCTCATGGGATTTTTTCCTGATCGTAAGTGTATTTTCCCTTTTTTGGCCTTAACTTCTATTTTTCAAGAATACATAAAACGTGGAATTTTGTTTTGGTGATCGCGAGAACGGACAATCTTGCGAATAATTGGGGAATATGAAACCTTTTAGTGATGTTTTTTATTGCGAAGAATGCGTCTAAGTAGTGTAAATTACTGTTAATATTTTCCTCACATTTTCTTGTTTGTTTGTGATTTGTAATTTCTACACAGTATTATTGAATTTGTTATATTTAACAAGAAAGCAGGTCTGAATACAATGGGGAAATACGCTCGCTCATCCCATGCCATTGAAAATAAAGAAAACAGAATAAATTACATGCAACTTCCATGGATTAAGATATCTTTCTAGGAACTGTGTTAAGGTAACGGTGCACATAACGACTGAAAGGCTTAAAGAATGGCAAGGTCATAGCGCAAGAACGGCTTCATATTTCAGAATAGCTCTCCAACTGTAATGTATCAATAATATACTATAATTGTATACGATGATTCATATGTACATGAAAAAGGATTAAAAATTTGGAAAAAGGAAAACGAAATTTAAATTTTTTCCGTGAAATATTTTTAAAAATCAGGCTTTAAGGTGTACATTGTTTCTTATACGTTTTAAAAAACACACAAATACAGTTTGATAGTTTTTTTAGTTGTAACCTTACGTTATAAGTTCTGTTGTAGGCCTCACAGGTTTCCTTGCTAGGCGCCTCTTTGGGGCATTGGGTGCACTGTAGCCCTTAACGTACTGTGTCAATTAATTCCCTGAAGTGTCGCGCTGTAAACCAGTCAGAAGTACTTTGACTTTCCTGCTAGTCGTAGAGAAGCATCTTATCTTGTAAGAGAAAGACGCAATGAGAGCGTTCATAGCAAGCGGTGAATAACAGTGGAAGTTATAACTGTGATTATTACTTTTGGGTTTTAGTTTAAATAAATTTGTTTTGATGCAGCTGTCGAAATGGTATTTAAATCTAACATCTGACATAATTTTGGAGACTGAAATTGATTCGCTAGTTAGGTCCGTAGAGGAATCTTTCTCATGGCTTGAGCAAAGCCTTTAAAACTTTTTGATGGCCCTAGTGGGGTTAGCAGCGGGAAAATTAACGTCCATGCTCGTTCATCCTGATGATCTCAGTCGGGCCCTATTATTTGTACAACAGAAGTTACCCTTAGGGTGAGATCGTTTTTCAGCTTGAGCCCGGCGCTCTGTGGGCGCTGTACAAAAGCACGCGCGTAAGATGCGATCTTTTTGAAAACAGAATCACCCTTCATCGATGTAGATTTATTTGAGCTCGCGACACAGCTCAAGTTATATAGGGAAATAACAATTCCAACCCAAACAAAAAATAGCGGCCTAATCAGTACTTTGTCCGAATGACCTAACTATGTAGCCATTACATCCGACCGACAATTCTTTACGGAAATCCAAAATTTGGCACAGATCGCAGGTTCAGAGGAACGAATTAGCAAAATGAGGACTACCCTAAGCCGCTTGGCAACAAGCACCAGGTACATTGCAGCCCTCGTTATCGAAGACACCGCCTAAATAAAAACTGCCCGAAAATAATAGAAAGGTGCAAAGAGTTACTTAATACCGCTAGCAGGACAGACCTGGCTTTACTCAACTTGTGGGCCTACCGAAGTCACCCTCTCATGCCGGATGGGTTGTAAAAAGGCTCCCGAATCTAGATCATTGAAATTTAATGGCGTGGAAATTTAACGCATCACCGTCGCCTGTTCGACCCACTCCGACCATTGGGTGGTTCCAACCGAATACCGGGGAGAAACAAGTGTCGTGTTAGAGCACGCGACACACGAGCCACAGGAAAGCTTAATTAACATGACGAATCTCCATCCCCTTTTGGCCAACCTTAAATCCCCGCTTCCGTTACTTCCTGATGACTGGTCCGAAACCTCCAAAAATCTTAAACAAACTTGGAAAATGGAATGGGAAGTGTTCCAAGAGACACTCCGTAAGGGTAAATCCCTACTAGGGGAATCGCCCGAAACCCCCAAAATTACCCTGATAATAGATGGCAGCACTACACTCGGTATATTCGTAGGCACAGTACTTGCGCTTCTCCTAATTGCATGGCTTAAAATTGATAAACCGCTTTTATTCAAAGTACATCAATTAGAGCAAGGATTAGAGTTGCATGAGAAAGAAGTTAAAAATCATTCCCGCGTTCAAGACCAAGCTAGCGATGTGCAAGAAGAGCCACCGCATCCTGTAGCCTTAAACCTGTCCTAGATAGGCGTTTGCTCCCAATGTATAATAAAATGCCAAAAACAGTAGAATCCCGTAGTAAAAACCGTAGCAATAGTCCCAGACGAAGTGCAAAAAGAGACGCATCATTCTGTCGCCTTAGACGACACATTACATGATTGCTTACCATGTAAAATAAAACGCTTGAATCAGCAGAAAATCGCGGTTAAATACCGCAGAAGTGGCTTCATTGAGCCAATCGTTCAGTATCTTCTGCCCTTGTTTCTTTACACTAACCCTTGCAATGGCAACCCGCTACCCTGGGGCTAGACACTCTCCACAGCCTTTAACCTCGAAGGCCACTTCCAACGAGTGGGAGCCGCAATTGTTGACGAAAGAGAAGTCGCCACCGACACCAGCAGCCAGACGCTCTCCGCGGCCTTCAACCTCGAAGGCCACATCCGTAGAATGGGAACCCCCATTGCTGGTTGTAGGGAAATCAATGCCGGCCCCAGCAGCGACTGCGGTCCCTCTCGACCGCACACCTCTAGCCACCAACAAGCTGGGTTTGCCGCTTCGGCCTGAAGAGGCCCAGGCTATGGGATACTCCAACTCAGCGAAGATCCGGCGGCTGCCGAAGCTTGATCTCCCCGCAGAGGGACTCCACGTGCGTGTCAATCACCGAGACCTCTATCAGGGGCGCGTGGTCCGCCTGGACAAAGCGTCGGCCGTGACCATCGTACACTCCCTGAAGCTCCCCGAGGGACTGGCGCAGGTACCAGAGAAGATTCGGGCCCTCCTGAAAGCCAACACGATGCAGTCGGGACCCGGCGTCAACATGTCTCCGGTGGTGCGGCTGCGACCCCTATGTTTGCAGTGCCAAGAGGAGGGGCACCTAACCAAGGAGTACCATGCGCAAGATCAAGGCGTATGGAGGAGAGCACCTGCTACAGGCCGCCTGGTTAAGCAAGAATAAGTGAATGTGTTTTCACCACTCCTCCTCATGTATTCCTTTTCCTAGTACCTACCGTACTTTTTATTTTTTTATGCAATGTTTTTTAGTAACTCCGATTTTCAAATAAAATACAAATGTGTAGTTCGTGGGTAGTGCAATTTTGTAATCCCTTAGTTGTGTAAGAAAGATGAATATAATCTAAACCCAAGTAATTAACCCGAACAAGTACACCACAACAGATGACTCCCCTCACCCCTTTCTGTTAACTTATCACCGTTCCCACGCCCGTCAGCAGAATTCCAAGATCCCCCAGACGCAACCGTACACCCAATTGCGCTAGTGTCGCCGTTCATTTGTAATGCGTTCGTCCCAATATGTTATCCTTATTAACCGTTTAGCAGTTAGTCAGCCAGCTCAGCATAGTTCACCGTTCTCGCAGACATAAATCCTACACCCCCGCTCTTATTGCATCCGTCCAACCGTCCCTAAACTGTTAAGCCCGCTCCCAAAGTGGACACAATAAGGGATGTCCACTTTGTGCATTCGACCCAGTGCAACCTGTATTAAGACCAAACTTTTTGTGCCCTAGTGCCTTGTTTAACTAACGTGAATAGTAAATGCAATATCTCCGACGCAATCACGTGTAAAAGTTACGGCAAACTCGCCTATCCGAATCTACTTTTTCCCCACCTTTTCCTCACCTCCTTTACCCCTATCCCCCACTTTTTTACATTTTTGGAGCAGTCGGTAGGATAGGCGTTTCAGGCGTCCCATCCTCCAGAAACATTTTCCTTACATTTAAGCCGTGCTATTTCTGTTTTCCCGTGTTAAATACCCTCCGCCAGTGATCACCGAAGTGCGTCCATTAGCACCCGTAACAATGTCATCCTGTTCCACACCGACCGATTCAACGACAAACCGCCCGCCCGTCCTAAACCAGGTAACCGTACAGGTAGGAGGTACCGAGAGTACTACACCGTTGGTACCCCCAATACCGCTGCGAACCCCGAAAACGCCACCGCCCGTGCCAAGTCCAACCATAAATCCGACCTCCGCCAACGAAACCGTCACAATGCCGAACGACGAAGTCCCCGCCACTACGTTGTCTCCCAAACCTCCCCGCGAGCATCGTAACACCTATACTCGTGGCCGGGGACAGCGGGTCATGGAAGTTATGATGCGACCCCGCAAATTCCCGTTCTCTGGAGGTGTCTGGCATGCAGACTTACAGTTGATTCTTGCCCGAATGCGGATGTCGGCTTCTCAAACATCCTCAGCAGCCGACCATGATCCACTAGTACCAAATATAGCCCAAGTTCCTGCAGTCAACATCGTACCAGCTACTAACCCTGAAGATACTCCCGAACCAACGGAATTGACCAACCTGGACGAAAACGCCGATCTCTGCCAAATGGTCGACCCTGTCAAACCCCCGATGTCTCCCAAGCTTCCGATACTTCCGAAACCACCAATGTCTTTGAATCTTCCCACCTTGACCAGATCTCTGAAACTGAAATTGCGGATCCTACTCCTGTCCTTGACTTTACCGAAGAACCCGATGCAGTACACGTAACGGAACCTGCCCTACTGGAAAACACCACTCAATTCATGGAACCTGCCCTACTCAAAAACGCCACTCAATTCATGGAACCTGCCGCTGCCGGTTACTTCAACACATTCGTCGACCCCTTCTTTCCTGCCAAGTACGACCAGGTAGAAAAAACTTTGTTGATTGCCGATTTGAGGCTAGGGACTGAATCTTCCTTAGCGCGCCCGTTTAACCGACACACCATCACTTGTGCTTCGAGGACCGCTTGCTCCGAAGAAAGGAGTGACTCTTTTTCGCACACCCCATACGTAGACGCTCCCTTTAATCGCGGTCAAAACACCTTTAAACGTGGACGCTCAAGAGGTTTCTCCAGCTCGTCTGTATATGTCAATGGTCTTCCTAACTTTCCAACCCCGGAATTCTTCCCGGCTACTCCTGAACCGACAATGTCATGCTTCACCCGACCGCCCATCGTGAACCTCCGGACCGAAAATGACAAACCCATTTGCCTTTTTTGCCACGAAAACGGCCATATCGTAAAGTATTGTGGTAGTATGCAGCCCAACAATGGGGATTCAGCCCGAAGTTCCCGCTGCCTAACAAAGACGACCAGGCCATCAGCGAAAAGAGTTTGTTTGGTAACCAATCCAAAAAGTAGTGTTACAGCCATTTTCCTTCGCCCACTGGTACGTACCTGTTCAGCAAACTTTAAAAAATTGAATGTCCACATCCACTCAGTTTTGTCAAGCCACCTAATGACCCACTGCCTAAATGTCCACCCTCTAAATTTTACTATGCCCCGGGAAGACTATGCTAAAAGTTCTCCGACCTAAGAACACGCTAAACATGAATTCTTTAGAAAGAACAATCAAACTAGGAAATAGATTAAAGAAACCAATTATAATTCTAAATAGCTCCCCGAACTAAAGTGAACTATCAGATTACAATCATGTATTATAAAGAAGTAAATGAAACTGAACACCGAACACCGAACATTTCACTTTTGCCCAACTTAGTCGTTTAACACTATATGAGCTAAATAAAGAAGTCTACTCATACTTCACTCATGTCAAAGTGACAGAAAGTTACAGCTTCTAGACCATGAACATCTCCCTTAGAAGGTAACAAGAAGAACTAGGAATTCCATCCTATTTACACAGTCCCAAAGGGACTACAGAAAAAGACAGAATTTCCGGACTTTAACTATCCTCAGTGACATATTCCTGAAGGTACACCACTGTCTCCCAAGGTTAAATATTTGGCTTTAAGCCATGGCGTAACGAGGATTAAAAGAGGCTGAGTATCTCTAACAATGTGTTACGCCACCCGAAGTTTTAAGCATTGTAACCGTACTTTTTAAACTAAACAAAAGGAACCCAGAAGGAATTCTAGTGGATTCGTTTTTTCGCAGGCTAGAGTTAACGTACTCTGTTGCCAATGCTTCCGCCCAAAGATACGTTCGTATTAGCTTACGAGTTCCCGTACTTCCCTTTATACCGCACTAACCATATTCCATTGCGTTTCCCAACTACGGGACGTAGTTTGTTTAAATGGGAAGCAATGTGAGAACCTATATATTCATACGAATATAATTTTACCGAACACATAAACCCAAAGTAAAAGTAACATAAACAAACCGAACCCATCTTAGTCATTACCTGAGTTCTGAAACCGTACACTTCCGGTCTAAGCCTTTGCATAGTCTCCCCGGTAAGCAGTTCCCAGACTGCAACCCTAAAACTCCAGTTTTTGTCTATCCGAACAATTACACTTTGTCCAACCCGAGGTCTCCTGTTGAAGTAACGATGGAATGTGAAGGATATATTTACCAGATTCCGATCCGGGCAGTTAGTCATGATCAGCTCAACATTGTAGACCATTTTTTCCTCCGTAGTCAATTTTGTGTGCAGTTCACATTAAGAACCTACATTAAGAACAAATCTTTAATGCCCAGTTTAATGCTGTTAAGAATCGTTTCGTTATCCTTGAAAATGTTCGACCCCCCGGTGAACTATGCTAAGTGAGACTTTTAGGACAGACTATCTTTTAATTGTAGAACCTTCCGGGATTTGTGCTCCCTTCTTTCTAAAAATATTTAAGATGCAACTACTGTACAGTCATGAGCAAAAAAAGAGATTAAACCAATCGGTTAAAAGGTGTAAAGGAATGTTACAATACAAAATAAGTGTAATCCATTACTGAAAGTATATAAGTTGCCTGTGGCTACTTTTCTAGCTCTTGCACTACCTAGTGAAGGTTAATCAGCCTCGAGAGGCCTGATTAGACGTCTGTGGTTTTTTGTGTCTAGTTTTTTTTGCTCATGACTGTACAGTTGTGAGCAAAAACACTGTACTTGCCAATTCACAGAGGTCTAATTAAGCCTCTCGAGGCTGATTTACTTTTATTAAAAGGTGAAGGGGCTTGAAGCTTCAACCAATCCCTATCCATACAAAAAGGTAGACCGCGAAGTTCGAAACAAAATGTTATTTAAATAGTGTATAAACAATACAGTGAAAGATGTAGAAGTATTGATGGCCACAACTCTTTCATCCTGTTCAGCCTGCACCATATTTTAACTGTTGTTTGGCTCACATTTCTTGTAATTCTTGTAAAGATAGACGTCGCAATTCTTGTGAAGATAGACCGGGCATTTTAGTTCGACGGTTAAGCCATTTTGCCATTTACTGCGTTGAAGTGGCCTTTGAAAATATAGTTGTTTCCTTAATGAATGTTGTCTATTTTTCCAACCAATTTAGATGTGTCAGTCAGAACTTTTGCTCAGAAGGCGAAATTCGCTTTCAAAATTCGCGGTCGGCCTTTCACTTCGTAGATGATTGGTACAGCCCATTCGCCCCTTAAAGGGCAATAGCCACCAAAACGCATATAGAGTTTTTGATGGATTCTTATACTACACATTTTTTATGAAAAAAAGGAATTTTGTTTTGATTTTTTCTGAGCAGTCGTTCCGGAGTTATTTAATTACAAAGTTTTGGCCTTTTCCCGCCACGAGAACCGTGACGTCACAAGCGTCAGAAGCGGCGCATGGAGCTATGCTTATACTGTACTGTACATTGCCGCTGTGTGAGTTTTCTCGTGTTTCGGTAGTTTTAGTGCGGAAAAATGGCAAGTGAGCTGCCACAAACAGCAAATAAACGTAACCAGAACTATTATGTTGCTTACGGTTGTACAAATAACAGTTCGAGTGTAGGGATGTATAATGTCTTCAAACAAACATCAAACTACTGGCACTTGGCTGTTCAACTCATTGATGGGCAAAACCAAACACGGTTCAACGGTTCACGGATCACGATCTGTGATCCGAAATGCAACGGTTCAGATTTTGATCGGTGATCCGAAAGCCTCTAGCTCGGATTAAGATGGAGACATGGCCGGATCCTGATAATCTGGCCATGTCTCCCTCTTATCCAGCCACGTCTTCCTCTTCTCCGGTCATGTCTCCCTCTTATCCGGCCACTCATGTCTATCCATTCAAACGTGATCCATAGAGGTTTTTGATCCAGTACCGCCCATCACTGGTTCAGCTGCCGACAATTCAGGCTCAAATGGCTCGAACTGGTAAGCTTGAACATTTTCTTTATGAACTGCCACTGAAATGCAAAATGCCGGGTCCAGTTCCGTCCCTTCATCTTCTGTCAAGACAATTGGTCTCCTCTGTAGTTGGTCTCCACTATCAAGACAATTGGTCTCCTCTGTAGAATTATCCATTTTTTTGCCAAAGAGAGAACAATTTCACAATCTGTTTACAGAACAACACAGGTCTGCTGCTGGCCTTGGCAGCGATTCTTGACGCTGGTGACATCACGGGACCAGGGGACCGCGCCTGGCCAATGGCAAAATCACGAGATTTGAATGTCTGATTTCTTATTTTCTAAATATCTTCATTATTATTTCGCTCCTGGGAAAAAGAAACATATGTCTGGAAACTAGATTTTTCGCTCTTTTTTTTAGACAAAGTTGTTTTTTGGTGTCCATTGCCCTTTAATGAAAGTAAATCAGCCTCGAGAGGCTTAGTTAGACCTCTGTGATTTGGCAAGTACAGTTTTTTTTGCTCACTACTGTACAGTGGTTGTTGCAGAAGGCTCACAATACATGACAAGTTAGCGTAAAAGGGGGCGCTGATTTTCCCTTTGCCCTGGGCGCCGTTGACCCTCGCTACGCCTCTGGGCACCGGTAAATAATTTTTGTGAATATTACCTGGAACTCCAATATCGCGGGCTCAGACGAGTCATTCGTGGGTTGGTTTCGCACAGCATGTCATTCGCTGTGCTGTTCGCAACGTTTAGGCACGCATCTGTGTGGAGCTAGGATAGGGCAGTTTGTATGTGTCGTTTTTTTAGCTGGGCAAGTCCTTAAGGACTTTGCCCAGTTTACTACATCGTTTTGGCGTGCCAAACCTCACGTGCCAGCTTAGCTTGTGAGGTGTACCGTTTACTGTGTGGGTTTAAGGGGTGGGAGAGGGGGGAGTCAGATAAGGAAACATCGCCAGCGGCAGGATTCAAAACACGGTTGGGCTACGAGGAAAATTGGCTGCAGCTGGGGAAGATAGGAAAAACGTTAGCCCGCATTGGCTAGTTTGTCACTTGTTTTCGTGTATGTGTGTGTTTCGAAGCGTTCATCTTTGTGTGCTTCAAAGCGTTCATTCCTGCTTACAGCTTTTATATATATGCAAGTAGTTGTGCCGTTTTGCTTTTTAACAGTGGCAGTAACTTGGTCTACAATTATTATTGTGTGTTTTTTTTCCGATTTTAGTTCTTGAGCCCTTTCGTTCTCCTTGTTCTTTTCTGCAGAGTAGGTGAACATTTCATGTGCGTTCCTGACATTTCTTTACCGTCCAATTATCTTCGTGTTCATTTGTTGTGCGGTAGTTTTCCGTTCTTATTTCGTATGACCTTTCGATGTTATTACTTAGTATCTGCAGAGTAAATAAAGATTCCAACGTGATTTGGGATATTTCTGTACTGTGCCATTATTCACCTTCTTGTTCTAGTTCTGGAAACCTAACAAACGTCTTGTGGTTTCATTTTTTTTTAGTCAACTTGCATAAGATCATTCATAAGGTCCAACTCGTAGACATGATTCTTTCGTAGTAGGCCTACGTCACAAAATCTCCCAAATAAAGCATTCCCTATCAAATTCTAAACTTCGACTCGCTTTCCGAACAGCCAGCATTACCTGTGAAAAAAAGCACCTTCAAAGTCTCGCTTGAGAACGAGGAGTAATTTTTAAAGTATTGATCTGAATTCAATAGTGAACTGAGTATCAACCTACAATACGACCCATTTTTCCTCTGTATAAAGTAAAACATTTCTCGAGCAACGAAAATGTAATGTTCCCATATGCTATTTAATCGCCCAAAATCTTGCACATCCAAAAACCATATACCCCAAAATAACAATTTAAAACTAGAATACTACACTCTTCTTCAGTTTGCTCGTTTCATTTACACCTTCATCGCAT